>JAECUM010036112.1:0-37159 GCA_016617855.1 Megalonaias nervosa
GTGTGTGTGTGTGTGTGTGTGTGTGTGTGTGTGTGTGTGTGTTATTAAACAGCTGTCATTAGCAAATTAATATTTTATTCTTGGCTTGTATTCGGCTTCAGTTATTTTGTGCCACATAATCGCAGTTTGTCTTTTGTTTACATGACGTGTGTTTCTATCATAATACAAAATGAAACCTCGTCGTCTGACTTCAATCTTCCGCTATCATAACTGCTTAGAAACGTATTTGCAAGAACTTTGATATTTAAGAAAGAAGAAAAAAATGTGCAAAGTAGTGCAATATTTAAAGCATCTGGACACTGAATGATACTTTTCTTCTTCTTCTTCTTCTTCTTCTTATTATTATTATTATTATTATTATTATTTTAAGCTGATGTTTTCCTCTGCTCTTGTTAATAGTAACCAAGCTGAGAGAAACAAGCATAATTTCCGTATTTTTGCGATTTTATATTGTGGAAACGCTTTTCAATATATCTAATGACAACTTGACCAATATAGCTTTTCCAAAACCAGTTACTTGAGAAAGGCTATACAATTGTCATAAAATTCTGAGTTAATCCCTTTGCAAATAAGCTTTTATTCTTTTTTAAGAAGATGTCAATTGATGAAGCAAAAAAGTTGTAACTGTTGTATATAAAGAAAATAAAACTGATCCCCAGGAAAATTCTCCTTTAGGCTCACTTAGTTAAAACTAGATTTACATATATTTCGTTGCTGTACATTTAGGTCTAAAAGAAGACGAATATCGTGGAGGATATCTTCTCATTGTAACAGAATATTCTAATTTTGGACACATTTGCAAGTTCTAAATTTTATATGTCTATTGAATTATAAGTCAACCAAATTTTGAATGTCTATTCAATTATAAGTCAATCCAATTTTGAATATTTATACCATTAGTGGTCAGCCCAATTTTGAATATGTATATAATTAGGGGTCATCCCAATTTTGAATATCAGTACAATCAGAGGTCAGCCCAACTTTGAATATCTATACAATTAGTGGTCAGCCCAATTTTGAATATCAATACAATTAAGGGTCAGCCCAATTTTGAATATCTATACAATAAGATAAGATAAGAAGATAAGAATTCTTTATTTCAGACAACATAGTCCATACATCTAAATTAGGGATCAGCCCAATTTTGAACATCAATACAATTAGGGGTCAGCCCAATTTTGAATCTCTATACAATTAATGCTCAGCCCAATTTTGAATATTAATACAATTTGGGGTCAGCCCAATTTTGAATATCAATACAATTTGGGGTCAGCCCAATTTTCAGCTGAGTTCCTATCCACAAATTATGAGCCTGAAGGTTGGATTTAATCTGCCCCATACCAACGTAAATGATTAATTTTTCTGCCGTTTCTAACTAGAAATATTGCAGGGAATAAAATAGATGGCTTATCATCAGAATGAATCAAGCTTTATTAAAACCAGTCCAATTTTCATCTGACCTTTTCCACGCCGTATTAGATTTTTAGTTGGAAATTCTTTGATAGAATCAGTGATACAAAGTTGACAATTAATTTAAGTAAAAGTGAGTTTTCCCGACGTAATGTTACATTTCTATGACATATCGTGGTCAAGTTAAGCCAATAGAGGTTAAGGTCAAGGTTATCTCAGAAGTTCCTGTGCCTATCAGTAAAGAGCAGCTGATGCGATTGGGGGGTGGGTGGGGTGGGGGTGGGGTGGGGTGGTATGGCTTGAACTTTTGCTCCGATTTTTCCATAATTGCTGAACCAATTTGTCCAGTATGAAAACCAAGTTATATTGGTCTGAAAAAATCAGGAGACTTTTGATGAGTTAAAGGCCGTACTTCAGAGCGCACAATTTCTTTGAGCTCCAAATTTCAGTCAAGCATTTAAAATTTATGTTGAAGCAAGTGATGTTGGGCTTGGTGGAGTATTGATTTAAAAAAAGCAATGTAGCTCATCCAGTGTGCTATTTTTCTAAAAAAATTAAATAAGCACCAGAGAAATTATTCCACAAATGAGAAGAAATGTTTAGCTTTGATATTCGCTTTGCAACTCTTTAAGGTTTGTTACTTCAGTTCGTTCTCACATTATTGAATTCAGTAATCACAACCCTCTCACTTTCAATGGCAAGATGAAATACAAAAATCAGAGATTGTTAAGGTATAGTTTGATGTTGCAAGAATACATTATTGACATCAGGCACATGAAGGGAAAATATAATCTAATGTATCAATGTACACTCTAATACAATGTCCAACTTTGCGCAGGTATTCAACTACAGACTTTAATTACTTTGTGAATACACGAAGAGCAGAGATCAACCCATTTGGAAGGCAAGTGAATTCATAAACTAAGTTATCCCAACAAAATCTTAAATAAATTATGAGCAAGGAGTGAGTGTGGATACAATATTATACCTCTTTTAAGTAAATAAAGGCAAAGCTGCAGTGTTTCTTTATTAACTTGTTGGCAGAATGTAAAGTTTCCATCTGAAAGTGACATTTATATACGTATTGATTCAAGTGTTTGCGGACTAGGATTAATCTTTGTGTACCATTCTTTCTTGGGTCTTAGAAATATGCTAAAGAAAAAAAAATTGTTGGCAAGCTGGAGCAGGGCGTGACAACTTTTATCAAAATCAAATTCAAGCACTTCCTCAGTGTTATTGAAGCTAATTTGTGGGTGAAAACATTAATTTGAAACTTGTCACATTCAAATTTTTATTCCAATATAGCCTTTAAAATCCAAGTGATAAAAGTTATTTGTTCCCTTTCTTAAAATATGACACTGTTTTGCCAGTAATGAAACTGGCAGGAATGTTACTAGAACTGGAAACAAAATCCACACTCAGCTGGGATGTAAAGACAAAGGTATATATACAAGTGCTTTCAGAAAAGGCATCATTGGTGGCGGCTCCACTGCCTAGCGGAGCCCTGTCCCCATTTGGTCTGCCTCCTACCATGTGACCTTTTTATTGTACATGTGATTGTTGGGATATGAACCGGTCTGAGTGCATTCTAAATAAAAAGTAAAGCTTGAACACGGAATGTAGGTGAGATGTATCACTTGACAAGGTACCACAACGGGATACTTCTAGAGGACTGGGACTCTCTTTATTTATCAGGAAAAATGTCAGTTAAAGGGCATATGAGGGTAATGATGGTATTGATCATTCAGCCTGAATGTTTTGCACTTGGATGTCAGGAAACTTATTATGGTCTGAAATATTTAAGCAAGTTTACAGATTTTCGTTTTGAACTGTTACATTCTTACATTTCATTGACCGCAAAAGCTGCGCATGGCAAAATTCACAACAGTAGTCAATTTGTCAGAAACGGCAGGCCCTTTAAATAAATAGTTAAATTAACTGTGAACACTCTGCCACAAAATGTTCTGAAGAACCTAACGTTCACGTGGGATTTTTTTCGCGAAGAGGCCTTCTAATTCTAAGTCCAGCGGTGCTGCCCGAGTGTGTGAGTCCTTTGTTGAGAGAGAGATTCATCGTCGCTATCGTCAACTTGGATGCTTGAAACATCTGATTGAGCGTGACCTATTTAGAAGAGGTTACAACCAGCATTTGGCTTCTATGTGACGCCACATCAATAGTAAGTGTTTTTTAAGAGGTCAGTTTATTGCTGCCACAACTGTTAATTTGCAGCGCGCTGGTTATTCATTTGGTCCGTAAGCGATCATGTTTGTGTCACCTGACTCTAGTAACGTCGCTCGTTACTCGACCTTCACATCGTAAATCGTATCGATGCTAGATATAGCTGCAGGCTGGGGGCAGGCCAGACTTTACGATGTGTGGGGCCCAAGGCAGCATGAGGTGCCCAAGGTAGCAAAAGCGATGAGCGGGGCCCCAAGCAAACAAATTGCAATTTGAAGTTGATTTCCTGAAAGCGCGGGGCCCAAGGCGGTTGCCTCGTTCGCTTTGCCCAAAGGCCGGGCCTGGTTGGAGGTACTAAAAGAATGAAACACTTTGCAGATTTCTGGTGGCTTCGTTCGAGGCGAAGAGAGCAAAACTATCACTGCTCTGCAGCCCATGAGCTACAATAGCATGTTCGATCATGGCATCATGAACCTTATCGATACCATATATATAGCTGCACTGTTTCCAGTAAGAACGAATCTCTTTGTTCATATCTAACCGTGCACGGTCGGCCATAACTTCTTACAAAAATTCATGTGAAATGGGAGGCTAGAATTTAGTTTTGCAGGTATCGTATTATACGCTATTATGGTAGCAGTGCTGACGATTGCACTGAAAAATTACTATAGGAAGGAATCGCTGTACACTTAGTGCAAAATAAAGAAAACAGTATTAATGTGAGTTCGATTGCCCTTTACCGGAGACTTGAAAACGCGAGGGAACACTCTGAACTAATGGAATTAGATCATTAGTAGTAAAATTCGTTAGCAGCTAAAACCACGAACTGGCCATCACTTTGGACTTGCATACTGAGCAGTCACGTGACCTATGAGTCATTTCGTGAGATCCCCTAGGATACGAAAGGTTCATTGAAATTCATAGTGAACCACCGTACATATTGGTCAGAGAGAGAGAGAGAGAGAGAGAGAGAGAGAGAGAGAGAGAGAGAGAGAGAGAGAGAGAGAGAGCAGAACCTCTCAGACCTAGCAGAAATATATAGACTTCTATGGGACAGATATAACTTTTACAACATAATCTGCAACAAAAATATGTAACCAGTTCTTGTTTGAGTATAATGAAATAATTTTCAAAACAAAATTTCGTTTTAAGTATTTTCTAATGCACTTTGGTATAACTCACAATTCATATTTCGAAGAATGTACAAAACTATCATGTAAAATATAGGTGCCATGTAATATATCTGAATATCAATTTACATTATGTTCAGGCCCTAATTCTATTAGCCCACAATCACTGAGAATATTATCACGACTCTGTGGTCTTCAACAAAATAACAGATAAAAGCAAAACCAACAAGTTTAGTAAAATTTAACAAAATAATTTATTCTCTAAGTTATAAAATGAAAATTTAAGAGGAACTTACAGTATTGTGAATTAAATCCCAAATAATCCCAAATTTTCTATCACATGTCCAAAATAATAGAGGTGTTCCGAATGAACTCCAGGTCTTGTATGTGCTGAGTACCAATTGCCTTGAATGTGATGAAGTGCCAATGATCAATGAAGTGCCAATGAAGTGCCATTGATGTACTTCAGAATTAATTCTCAATAATTCCATAACAGTACTTTAGTCCAAACAGTCATATGAGCATTTTGCAATTCTAACACATAATTTAAATATATGATTCCTCTCAAATTAAATCCTAACAAAACATCAAATACTTCTGCAGACTGAAAATAAAATAAGAACATTCATTTTGTTGCAAGCCCTCACATTCTCTAACAGTGAGTGACAATGATTATAATTCTACAGTTTCAACCCTATTATAAAATGAAAGCCAAAATACCAAAACGAGATCTTGGAAATGTCAGCTGTGAAAGCTAATCCAACGAGACCCAACCAATGCAAGTAAATATACAACTGAAAGCGGGCCATGAACAGTCCTTTTTACCCGCAACAGTATTTACTTTGAGAATTGCCAAGCAGTTGTCCATGAGAAAATGGTCCAGGCCAGACAGCCGCCCAACAGGGGCCCCGAGTGGCCGAGTGGTCTAAAGCGCTGAGCGTTACGGATCACTGCCATCTCACCTCTGTCTGCGTGAGTTCGAGTCCAGGCTCGGCTAACGTGGGTAAGTGAGAAAGCCTGCCAGTAGCTTCTCGTGGGTCGGTGGTTCTTCCCGGGGTTTTCCAGGGTTCTTCCTCCACCATTAATACTGGCCGCCATGTATAGCCTATCTTGTGCTGAAAAATGGCGTTAAACCCTATAACAACAACAACAACAACAACAACAACAACAACAGCCGCCCAACAGGACCGTGATCTTAAAATTAATCTCAACCCAACAGGAACATTTTTTGCCAGCACAGAACTCACCAAGGCCTACCATAGCCGGACATCTGTTCATAATAACTTTGCTGCAAAGGATGGAGATACTGTGTGATAATTTATCTATACCTCTAGTACTAAAAACGTACCATATGTCCAGTCATACGAAGCTATTTAGTGTTAATACAAATAAAACTAGACGATCCCAGTGTTCAACACGATCCACATCGCAGGTAAGGGAGGACTATAATAATTATCTTTTTAATTAATTAATTAATTAATTAATTAATTAATTAATTAACATATGCTATTTATGGAAGACTACATACCGTGACAGATAATATGCACCAACTCTCACCTTCACATGGTCTCTGTTTATAGTTAGGTAGTTCAGTTAACTACACATTGAAATGTCAATGTGCCTACACTGTAAATTTTTGAGTGTGTTGTGAAGCACGGAGGTGCTGGTAAAGAATGCAACTCGAAATCGCAACAATTAGATTTCAAGCATTTGTGATTTTAAATAATTTACATATAAATCATGCAAATTGTCATTGACTGAATTGATTTGTTTCTGTTCCAGCATAAGCCATACCATCTGTGTCATGCGGTGATTCTTAAAAAGCTACAGCCTCACTTGGGTAGAAAAGTAGTAAAAAAAGGTAAGGTTCCTTTCTCAGAGACCCCCTACCCCCCAAAACGTTATACGTTAAAAATTTTGTCAGCAGCCTTTTTTTTAGCTCAAAATGATGACTTTCATATTTCTGACAAAATATGTTTTGTCGGGGTAGGGGGTCTCTGGGATAGGAACAACTTACCTTACTCTACTACTATTACAGCCCCTATACTTATTAGCCGAAAAAATGGTGTCTTTAACCTCTAGAAATTTCATATTAAACAATGAAATATTATATATAATGTCCTTCTGTCAATCAAAGAGACATGTTGGATTTGATCTGACAAACAAATTTTGTAAGAGATTTAATTCAATTAGGGCAGCCTCAAGCTATACTGGTATAAAAACTAAAATAATAAGCGATTGCATTAAAAAAGTTGGATATCATATATCACCAAAATATGGATCAATATGGTTATTCGCGACTGAAAATGATATGAGAATAGTAGGTTGGGCAGATGATGTGATGACATTTATTGACAATATGGTTGATATTTTATTTGATAATGATATTTCTAAAGCTGTACAAAATTAAACATCTACTGTTGTAACCCATATTTTATGATAATCTTTTTCATATCTGCTGACTCTCATTGGCAGAATATCTGTTAACATACTGCCAATAATACGGAACTCGCGTACTGAATCGTCCATATCATATTTTATACCACGCAAATAAGATCGTATTTGATCAAGTAATTTTTTATAGGTGATACTTGCTGTTTTACAAGCATTTTGTTTTAGTCGCAAGACGAGGCTCAATTTTTTTACACGCTGTTGCAAGAGAAACACCGACACCAGATATTATTAACAAAAACGGGTTTAATGATGCTCCACTTGAGATTATACCAGAGCTAGTAATTAACAATGGCAAATATGACATTACTCGAAATATTCTACGGTAGTATTTATAACATTCTTTTACACACCAGAGGTTTTTTATGATAAAATTTATAATATTTTACTAGCGCGTCTACGTCTTGCTTTGGAATTTCTTCTGAAATGTGATTGAAATCGATGACATGTTTTTTCATTATACAATTTTTTTTACACAAAAACAAAAGTTCTAGCACCAACAATCGAATCAAGAAACTCGCGGAATTTATTATTTTTAGAATCAGCTATAAACTCTCTGTATTTGTTATAAACATCTGACGAAGTATTTTTTATCGTTCATCTGTTAGTACATATTGTTTCCTTAACCAAGCATACGAATCAAAACTACTTCCTACTTCACTCTCATACAAATCTGTTTTATTCATAAAATTACTGTAATCGATTTCTGTTTCATCAGTATACCCCAAAACAAAGCTCAACTGATCTAACGTGAAATTTTTGAGAACAAGATGTTGTCTGATAATTGCATATGCGACTACGAAATTTGCTAGCATTAATTTCTTAAGCTTATCTAGGTCAATTGTAAAAAGACCAACAGCAGAAGCTACTTTTAACATTAATTTTTCATATGGTTTTGTGAGTATGGTTTTAACTTCGTTGTAATAATTCCGTAATGACAATTGTCTGGAGTATTGTAATGATGGGAATGGAACATCATCTTCTTCACTTATGTTGTAATAAGAATCAGACTTTACTTCCAACTTTGCTTGATCGACTAATTCAAAAAACTTTTCTCGCTCATCATCATTAAAATTACTAATTTCATCGTCTAAACTTTTGATTATCTTTAGAGACTTGTTAACAATAATCGGATCAAATTCTGGGTCTTTTTTACGTATCATTGGCAAAATTGCGTTTGCGTACACTTCAATAATTAACTCTGCGTCTGACGCCATAATAACGATTTTGACCAAGGTTTCTTCGTCATTGTAGTACATACCGAGATGTTTAAAAATATATCGTTTTGAAAAACTATCATATAGATTGTTTCTTTTTATTTTTATTTTCTTAGTTTCCGCTAGTTTGTCAAGACGAGTATGATTTTCGTTTATTCGTCTTTCTTACAATGTTCTTCCACTATAAACTCGTGTTTTTATTAAGTCTGATTTTATTATCAAATTTATGTTATACCAATTAAGCTCGAGTAATATTTTTTTAAGTATAATTTCAGCTTGTTTTTGTTCTTCTAGACAATCATCGGGATGACAGTATCTGCTTATAATGTCAAAGTTTTCTATTGCTTTTTTCATTTGTGGTCCTCGCATATGCATAACGCAAACAAAATTATAAACATAATCTGGCGATACTAATCTGTTTAATAAATTGATACCAATATATTTCATATTTTGAATTGTTTCTGCTGTTACATTAACAGCTCCAACATCTATTTTAGGGTTAAAAATATTATCATAAAATTCTTTCGCAATAGTTATATTAGGTGGTTCTGACATTATTTTACAACATTAGATTAAATTTGATCACAATAATCATACCTGATCATCAAGTGTGTATATTTGAAATGCTGTCAGTCCTGGAAATGGATGTTCAGCAGCTAAAACATTAACTCGAAAATATAAGTATTTGTTAACAGTGTTTTCTGTCTGGATTGTAAAATATTGTGTTGTTGAAATGTAAGTGTCTGTTGTGCTATACAATGTTGTCCAGTTGATATCATCATTTGATCCTTCCAATTTCCAATCATAAATTCGACCAACATTAGAGTTTAATCGACCTCGCAAATGAAATTGCCAAATAGCAACTGCAGTGGGACATTTAATTTTGATCCAAAACTTTTTAACTTCTCCGTTGGTCGTCCACTCGTGTCTATCAGAGAAAGCGTAAAGAGGATAATTTTCAGGATAATATGATAATGCGCTTACCTCAAACCCAACTCGATTGTCAGTTGCCTTAAAGAATATTGGAATATACCCAACATTATTTTTGGTTCGTTTTACACTACTAGACAGACTGTCAACATAAGCTTTATTTGTCAAATCGTTAGGGTTAACTGGAACGTAAGTCGTCATTATCTTGTTTGCTTTCATATTTATATTCCCTGACCACCGGTCCACCGGATTTCTTAAAATATGGGTTAAGTTCTTCTTTTAACTGAGCATAACTAATATCATCAGTGTTATCAGATGGTGGGGTTACTGGTAATCCAGTTATTTTTGAATTTAACATGGACAGGTCATCTTTCATTGTATCGCCGGCTTTGTTAAGCTTATTATCGTCAACAGACTTTAGTTGTGCATAACTTACAGCTTGTGTTTGATTTAAGTTTTCTGGCGGATACGTAGTCTCCAAATTTATAATTTTTTTTCCTGACATATTGATATTACCTGTAACTATCCCACCTATTTTATCAAGTTTATTATCATCAACAGATTTTAGTTGTGCATAACTTACAGCTTGTGTTTGATTTAAGTTTTCTGGCGGATATACAATCTCCAAATTTATAATTTTTTTTCTTGACATATTGATGTTACCTGTAACTGTCCCACCTATTTTATCAAGTTTGTTATCATCAACATACTTTAACTGCAAATAACTTACCGCTTGAGTTTGATTTAAGTTTGCTGGTGGATACCTGGTCTCTAAATTTATAATTTTTTTCCCTGACATATCTAAGTTACCGCTTAAAGTTCCTCCTGTCAATGATAGTTTATTATTGTCGACTAATTTAAGTTGTGCATAACTAACAGCTTGTGTATTAACGACATTTATTGGTGGATAATCTGTTTCTAAATCTAGTACTCGTTGATTTGACATAAACAAGTTTCCCGTCATTGTGTCGCCGGATTTTTTTAGATAGCCTGATAAATCAACCTTACCGTCTGTTATTGTTGCACTTTCAGCTGATGAATCTCCTACTAATGTTCCAAATTTTGTATAATAGCTCATTATTTATTTATCGTCTGACAATTTTTTTATATAGCATAAAATTGTATAACAATAATGGAAAAATCGAAGATATTAAATTTTGATACAGAACGTTTGGTGAAACATAAACATAACAATGAACTTCCAGATTGTCATTATCTTATCGTTGGAAGAACTGGATCGGGGAAAACAAACTTGCTTATGAATTTACTTCTAGGAGATAATTTTAACTACGATTGCGTTTATATTTACACGATTAACCCACAACAAGATAAGTACGAGCTACTTAACAATTAAAATAACAAACTTCGTGATGATCTTGAGGCTGGCGAAGATTTTTTTATTATCAAACAACCAGAAGAACTCGTTCCAGTTAATCAACTTGATTCGTCCGAATACAAGACAGTTGTTTTTGATGATATTCCGCTAAACAACGAAGAAATGAATAAAATAAGATCATATTTTTTACTGTCGCGAAATAAGAAATGTAATTCTATTTATCTCGCCCAAGGCGTTTATAATGTTGACAGATTTATTAGGCGAAATACTGGTTGTTTTATATTATTTCCAGGACTTGACAATGTTGACGTTAGAAATATCGCGAACGAGCAATGTGGCGATGTAACAAAAGATAAATTTATTGAATTATATCATCAAGCAACGGCAAATAAATATGACTTTTTTTGTTTGATAAAGTAACAAATGATACGAGTAAAATGTTTCGATGTTGTATTGAAAAATATCTACAATACGTTTTATAGAAAATAGTATATAATTAATGGAAAGACAAGCAAAGTACAGAAAACATATAGAAAATCTAAAAAAAACTTGCACAATCTCAGGCAAAATTTAAACAGCAAGTACAGCAAGCACGCCGTGGCCAAGTGGTTTCAGCAGAAACAACAGCCGCCGCTCTTAGACCAGTCACTGAAGCTTTACTTGGAAAACAACCTAAAACTAAACCATTATCAGAAGAAGAAGTTAAAAATATACAAGAAAAAGGTTTACTCGTACTAGTTAAAGAACAACAAGAAGCAGCTGCTAGGAAAATTATTGCTAGATCTGACTAAGAAAAATTAAATTTAGCTAGAGGTCTTGCAAGACATATTGCTGATCCTGTTGCTAGACAAGCTGAAATAAGACGACTGTTGAATAATCCACTGGAACTTCAACAAAGATTAGCAGAAGCAGCAGTAGTTAGACCAACTGAGAGAAGGTTAGAACAAGAAGAAGAACTTAGAAGAGAGAGAGAAAATATAGAAGAAAAAAGAAGATTTGACCATGATTTAGCAAATATAGATAGGGAAATAAGAGATAACGAATATAAAGATTTTAATAAAAAATATAGTGAATTTAGTGGTGTGAGAATACATCATGTTGGAAAAGATGAATTTAAAGCTGACGAAAAAATTGCAAAATTAAAAGAAATAAAAAAGAGGGTGATGAGCATCTCAGCAAAGTAGTTTTAGAAAATAGAAATTACTATAATGACATTAAATTATATCGACATGGAATTATCGCTGATCTTTATATTAAGGCTATTAATAATATAAGAAATAAACAATACCGTCGTAATAGTCACCTTAGCAGCTTAATTAATGAAGCAAAATTATTGGATGAAGGACAAGAAGAATCAGCATATACACTGCAAGCTCCTACGATGACTGAAGAAGATTTACAAAAATCAGTTGAGGAAGAGAATGAAAATTATCGTAAAAAATATAAAAGCCAAGTAAAATACGAAATAATGAATTCGGAATATTTTGATTTTATGGAAAATAATGACATTTCTGACGTTGATAATATGTATAATTGGGAAAAAGATAAATACGATAATCTCATTAAAAAATTAACTGATATTAAAGAAAAACATATAAGAGCTTACGTAGAAATTGATACAGCTGAAATAAAAGATGTTGAAGGACTTTTTGAAAAAGCTAGAGATGCTGTTATTGCTGGTGTTTTAAAGAAAACTGCAGAAAAATTTAGAGATAAAGAATATGTTGAAAAATTTTTTTTAACTTTTTTAAAATTATTTAAAGGTTATGATAATGATCGCTTAAAAAAACTTTTAGAAGAAGAAAAAAAAACCGAAACTGGAGTTAGAATATTTTCATCAGTTACTGAAATGATTGGCAGATTATGCTATTAATATCATCAAAAGAAGCTGGAAATGTTGGTGCTGAAATTGACAATGAAATTATTGACATACTTGATAATTTGAGATCGGAAAATTTATTAACATCTGACGAATCCAAAATTTTACACCTCGATTTGATATAAACCAAGGCGATTTAATCGCGGCGATTTAATTTTATAAATTTGTGTAATGATTTAATATAACAATTTTATATAAAAAAAAAATGTCAGTCAATCTGATAAAGATAGCGCAAATTTTTATGTAAAGTATATTCCGCCAATAGAACTAGATCGTGAAAAACAATATGAAATTGGATTAATTTCCTGCACATGTTGGCATGCTATGGCTAATGTAAAAACTGGAGTAAATGATGAATTTGAAATTATTTATACTAGTCGAGGTCCTCCACAATTTTTCGCACGGAAATTCATTAAAATTCCACAAGGAGCCTACAACATAACTGATCTAAATAAAACAATAAAAGAAATAATAACAACAAAAGAACTAACAACAAAAAGTGGTATTATCGCGGATAGTTTTGAGTTTACACCAAATTATAATACGTTACGAGCTAGAATAACAATAAAACCTGGTATAACAGTTGATTTTACCCATCGAAAAAGTATCGCACCACTGACAGGATTCGAATATAAAAGTTATGCTGCTCCTCCTAATGAAACCAGAACGTATGACGGTCAACTGCTAGTAAATATAACTGATGTGAACACAATATTGGTAAATTGTTCTATCGCATCTGGATCTTACTCAGCCTTAGGTAATAAAGGACAAACGATATATAGTTTTTCACAAGATGTTCCGCCGGGATCTCTTATGCAAATTAATCCACGTCAAGTTATTTATTATCCGTTACAATGAAGGTTATGTTGAGAGAAAGGCACTTGCAGCAGGATCACGTCAAATTACAATGATGCTGCCACTAAGTACAATATTTGGCTTTTGCAGGGACTATAATAAAGTATTTCGTGGAGTTAAACATACTCTTATTTTAGATCGATCAGATCAAAACGACTGCCTGTTTAGGTCAGGTGGAGTTGATGTACAATTTGTCATAAACAAACTTGCACTATGGATGCCAAGAATAACTCCGTCTATCACTAAAATGGCGGAATTAAATGATATGCTGCAAAAACACACAAACAGAATTTATTTTCAGCAACATAAAATATATCAAACAGCAGTTCCGAATACCACAGACTACACATGGCGAGTTACAACAACATCAAGTGAACAAAAACCACGGCAATTATTTGTTGTATTTCAGAGACAAGCTCGACGTGACAACCAACAACAAAATAATGCGATATTTGATAATGCTGATGTTAGACGAATATATGCTAGAATAAATTCAAAGCAATATCCGGAGCGGGCGATAGAATGCAATTTTGCAGATGAAGCTAATAAAAATATTAATCGACCGTACATGTATCTACTCGACGCACTGCAAAAATATCAAGATGTTGGAGATGGATCTCAGATATCAGTAGAGGAATTTCATGCACTTTATCCGATATTTTATTTGGACACTAGGAGCAGCTCCAGCTGCACCATTTTATGTATATGCGTTAGTAATAAGCGATAGATTTGTTACAATTGACTCTGTTGGAGGTAAAATGTCAGTACAAGTTTAATCTGTAATCGTTATATAAGATGACAAAATATATTGTAAAAGAAATATATTTAACTGATGGTCAAGTTAAAAAATTAGCAGCTGCTGTTGTAAAACGGAGGCAGGTTTAATTAAAGGTCAACCCTAACACCTTAGGTACTTTAACAAAATTAATGTTAACCAAAAAACAAGTAAATAAATACGATCGCAAAAAACCTTTTGTTTTAAATTTAAGTGCTGCACAAATAACTGCAATGTCAAAACAAGGTGGTTTCTTCGGTCCGGCACTATCTGTAATGGCCAGAACGTTAGTACCTAAAATTTTGCCAGTGTTAGGTACATTAGGATTAGCAGCAGCGTCTGGAGCAGTATCTGGCGGAACGAAAAAGGCAGTTGAAGGTCATGGAATCGTTCGCGGCAGTGGTATAAAGAAAATTTTCGTATGAATGTCGATGGTAATAATTTTATATGACTGATAAATATAATGCCAAAACGAAAAACAGCAAAAAGAAAGACGACGAAAACAAAGACACGACAGAGGCGAAAAGGGGGATTTATTCCAATAGCCCCGTTACTAGCAGGATTGGCGGGAAGTCTATTGCCAAATCTGTTAGGAGTAGGACGAGGACTAATGTTGCCAGGAACAAGGAGATGAAGTCTGCGTTAAGTAATATTGATATACTTGACAAACTAAAAAAAGTAAAAGATTTCAGTGGAGTTTATTCTAAAGATGAACTTACGGCGATTCCACCGACGCCAGGTTCGTGCGTTATAAATATACAAGATTTTAATGACGGATCTGGCACACACTGGGTAGCTCTTTTTGATAACAATTATTTTGACTCGTTCGGAATTCCACCAAGTGACGCAGTAAAAAAATATATGAGTAAAATTCCAGAGACAAAATCTCCAGATACGAAGTCTCTAGAGACGAAGTCTCTTATGAAAATAATAAATTATTCGTCTAATCAAATTCAACCAGTTGGAGCTTCCGCTTGTGGATATTATTGCGTAATGTTTATTAAACAGATGACTGAAAATCCAGATTTTTTAAAGTTTATTTTGCAATTTGACAAACAACCTTCTCATGCTAATGATGAGATTGCATTAAATTGTATCTAAACTTACTGATAAACAATGTCAACATATTGTCTCAAGTGTAAAACTAAAACAGAAAATAAAGACGAAAAAACAGAAAAAACAAAAAATGATAGAATAATGCTGAAAAGTATTTGTGCAATCTGTGGAAGAAGAAAAAGTATGTTTTTACCAAAAAAAAAGTTGTCCGGAGCGGGTTACCCTGACAACGTCAGGGAGATTATTTTAGTAGACGACTGAAAAATTTGTCAGTTATAAAACAAATAATGACATGCGAGTGTGATTGTGATAGAGATTTATGTCTCGAGCAAAATAAAATTGTTACATATTGTCAGAAATGTAAAAATAGAGAAATAATTGGAACAGGTATAGATATACATAAATTTATTGGAAAATTGCCGAAACCAAAAGGCGGTTGGACATTGCCAGGCCATAAATATACTGGACCTTATAATCCTCTTGATAAACAACTTGACGAAAACGATAATCCGCTGCCAGGACAAGAGCCTTACAATCAAGTTGACGCAATAGCAATGCGCCATGATATCTGCTACAGAGATATTGATCTTCCAGAAAGCGAACAAAATAAACACAGCTGCGATAAAGTAATGTTAGACGAACTTCGTGATATGAAACCTGTAAATATGCGAGAACGTGTTGACCGAAGGCTGGTCCAGGGTTTTATTGGAGCAAAATATAAATTAGGTCTCGGTAAAAAAGAATTATATGATGATCTTGCCTTAGAGCTACATAGACCTAAAAAATATGTTTCCACGACGTAAAGTTGTCGCAAATGCCGTTGATGATATCTGGGCGATAGATTTAGTTGATGTCTCAAATCTAGCTCAATATAATGATAACAAGAGATATCTTTTTAATGTTGTAGATGTTTTTAGCAAATACGCGTTTAGTATACCCGTTTTGGATAAAACAGGAACATCGATGACTGATGCGCTAAAACAACTTATTGTTAACACAGAAAGAAAACCAAATAGAACCTGGACTGATCATGGAGCGGAGTTTTTTAATAAAAAATTTGAACAGTTTTTAGAGCAAAATAACATTAAAAAATATGTTACAGGAAATGAGAGAAAAAGTGTCATCGTCGAGCGATTTAATCGCACGCTCAACGAAAAAATCCACAAATATTTGACAGCTAAAAATGCGAATAAATATATTGACAATTTACAGAAAATTGTTGACGAGTATAATAACACAAAACACAGATCCATTTCGCTAGGCAAAAGTAAAATGTCGCAAAACGACGCGATTGCAAATCCAATATTAGCAAACGAAAATATGTACCGCAGACATAAATTTAAAGTTGGTGATAAAGTTAGAATTTCTTTGACGAAAATAACATTTGAAAAAGGATATACTCATAATTGGAGCGAAGAAGTATTTGTTGTTGATAAAGTAATTTTAAGAATACCAGTTACATACTCGTTGAAAGATTTATTAGGTGAACCTATAACTGGCAGTTTTTACGAGCAAGAACTTCAGAAAATAGAACAAGATATATTTGTTATTGAAAAAGTTATTAAAAAGAGCGGCAACAAAAGTTTAGTCAAATGGCGAGGGTATAGCGATAAATTTAATAGCTGGGTACCAACTAAGTCGATTTCATCGACTGAATAATATTATTATAAATGTCTTCGTATTTTATTAATATTGATTTACATTTTACTGGTTTACATAAAGAAATTAAATGTAATTTTCTTGCACCATCAACTGGCATTAAATTAAATATTTGAACAAAAATAAAATCGTATTTTATATTTCTTTGTTGTCCAGTTATTTTTACGTTTAAAAAGGGTTTTATAAGCTGCCAAAATATTTGATGCTCTGTGATAGTAAAATTAAATTTTATTATTTTTTTAAGCAATATGGTACTTAATATCATATCGTCCAGTTGTTGGTCTGCTTAAATTTTTTTACTAACAACAATATCATCTTCTTCTTCGTCATAGTTATGCAAAATATCTTTTTCAGTATAACCAGCGAATCTGTCATTAGTAATATTTTCTAATGTAAAATTTGAAACTGAAACAAAATCTCCCGAATTTAGTTTAGCGAGTCTCTCAATTAAGTTCATTATTATAATAATCTTTTGTGTAATTAATAAATAATAAGATGTTCGGAGAAATAAAATATCATCAAAAAGTTAATATATTAAATCATAAAGAATTAGCTGAGGCAATTCGAAATTGTTTGTTGGGACATAGTTTTTATTTTGTTGATGTTATGATAACATTAGGCGAATCTGACAAATTTTTATTAATAGCAGCAGATAAAATGAAACTCGATACAAATAAAAAGATGACATTACGGTTTAATCGCGACGATGTCATGGAATTTAGTCATAATTGTCTTACTCGAAATGATATAGAAAATATAATTAGTTATCGTATTTAAAACTAAATCTATCAAATGTCAACATTGACGTTGCTGATTTTGTTACATTATCAGCTAAAAATTTTACCGCACTTGGATTAATATTATGATATTTTGCCGCAGATGCTATTGATCTAAATTTTATTTTTCTCCAGTTTCTAAATGTATTGAAATAACTGATCTTCTTGGATTTTTAAAATTAGAACCATCAGAACCTGCTCCACATCTTGTGTTTTCTTTTGGCGTAACTAAATCTAGGTTTTCCAAACGATTATCTGTTTTAATACCATTTTTATGATCAATAACAAGACCATTAGGTATTAGTCCGTTAAAAGTTTCAAACACAAACCTGTGTGATTTATAATTAATAAAATCAGTTTTAGTTCCACTTACAGTAACATCAAGATATCCACTGTTCTGTAAACTTCCAATACCTTTTTTTGTTTTTTTTATGTCTAATAATTACCTTATGATTTGCCTCATATAGGTCAAATACTGGATGAGGTTGAAATTCATTTTGTAATGATACATTTTCAATATTATCATCAGCAACTGCGCTATTTACTCTGTATACTCGTTGTCCTTCTGGAATATCGTAGCAAAACAAAGTATAAATAAAATCTTTTCTAAATATTTCAATTCTTTCTGTATCATCGCCTTTTACTGAAATTAACATGCCAGCTGGTGTTGATGTACCAACAGATTTTTTAGATTTTATATTAATAACAGAACCTAACATATTTGCTGCATATAAATTATACTTTGGATGTACATGATAAAATTCTTGCTCTTCCACTGTCATATCGATATATCTCAAAATTTCTGTCATTATACTATAAAGTTTTTCATATCTCTAATTAGGAATCTTAAAAAATTCAATTAAATATAAAATATTACTTATATATAATGTTAAAATTGCGAGATATTGCTAAAAAGAACATTATCAAATCAGAAAAAATTGCTTCAGCATTTTCTGGTTACGATAACAGTTACAAACTTGATGATCAAAAAATTTTAGCAAATTTTAGCTCCACAAATTTATTTCATCTTTTACAACCAGTTATATCAGAAGAACTTGCGGCTCATAAAAGTATCAAACTTATAGTCCAATATCATACAATTTTATCAAAGTTACACGCAGTTGAAGATATACTTGATGTAATTTTTGAAACAAAAAGTTTTGACAGCGAAATTTCGGAACCATATTTAACGGCAAAATCGAGAAAAATATTAACTGGAACAAACATTGCCAAGGTCGCCGATGAAATACATCAAGAAATAAACAAAAAATTAGAAGAATTTACTTCATCAGGATCAGGTTGGAAATTTAAAATGATAAAAGAAGTTTTATTTCACACAGCAAAATATAACGTACTTCGCGGTAGTTTGTACGTCGATCTCCCTCAAAAAATTAAAAACAAAAAGTGCTGTATTAATGTCAAAACAATGATGACAAATGTTTTCAATGGTCTATTCTTTCTGCGATGTTTCCGAAAGAAAAAAATGCTGATCGAGTTAACAAGTATTTACCATACAAAGACGAAATAAATTTTTTAGGAATAACTTTTCCAGTAGCAGAAAATCATATACCAAAGTTTGAAAAACAAAACAGTATCTCAGTAAATGTTTTCGGATTAGATGAGCGAGAAAACGTTTACCCGAGATATATCTCAGAAAATGCTATACAAAATACAATAAATTTATTATTTTATCGGGGACATTATTGCTGGATAAAAAACTTTAACGGCCTAGTTGGCAGACAGTACAGTAAAAATAAAAATAAAAAATATTTCTGCTACCGCTGTTTACAAGGTTTTTCTAGCGATGAAAGACTGCAGGAGCATCTCAAATACTGTGTCAATGTTCAAAGAATAACTATGCCTGGGGAAAAAGAAAAAATATTAAAATTTAAAAAGTATGATCATAAACAAAATATTCCTTTTGTTATTTACGCTGATTTCAAGTGTATACTCGTTCCTGTGGTTGGAGCAGAAAATAATCCGAATAAATCCAGTACTAGAAAAATACAACAGCATATTCCTTGCGGAGTAGCTTATAAAGTAGTTTGTTGCGCTAATGATAAATTTTCAACTCCGATAAAGTTATATAGAGGTGAAAATCCTGCCGTATGGCTATTAAAAAATTTAATAGACGAAGTTAATTAAATTTCTAACAGATTACTTAAAACAGCTCCGATGAAAATAACGTCTAAACAACAACTCGATTTCGATGAGGCAGTTAATTGTCATATTTGTGAAAAGTTACTGGTGGATTCCAACGGAGTCCGTGATAAGGTGCGAGATCATTGTCATTTGACCGGCCAATATCGTGGAGCAGCTCATAACAGCTGTAATTTAAAATTTCATGCTCCAGATTTTATTCCTTTAGTTTTACATAACTTTCTTGGCTATGACAGTCATATTATTGTAGAAGCTTTTGGTGATAAAAATATTAAAGCTAAACTAAAATTAAATAACGTAATACAATGTATTCGAAATAATTTTGAAAAGTATATGTCGGTGACGCTCGGTAAATTACGTTTTATTGACAGTCTGCAATTTACATTAGTATCATTAGAAGATCTTGTAGAAAACGCTGTAAAAGCTGGTAGCGAGTTTTATAACCTAAAGATCTGCTTTGGAGATAAATTTACTCTACTGACAAGAAAAGGTATCTTTCCGTACAAGTATCTCGACGATTGGAGCAGATTTAATGAAACTTCTCTTCCTGATAAAGATAAATTTTACTCGCAACTCAAAAACGAAAATATCACAGATGACGAATACAAATATGCACAAGATATTTGGAATAAATTTAGTTGTAAAACATTTGGTGATTATCGCGATTTATATTTGAAAACAGATGTATTATTACTAGCAGATGTTTTTGAAAGTTTTCGTCAAGTTAGTTATAAAAATTATGGATTAGACCCGTGTTGCTATTATTCCTCACCAGGTTTGTCTTGGGACGCTCTACTAAAAACAAGCAAAATAGAATTAGATCTCCTGACAGATGTTAATATGTTTAACTTTATTAAAAAAAGTATCAGGGGTGGAATTAGCGTTATAACAAAAAAATATGCAGTAGCTAATAACAAATATCTGAAAAATTATATAAAAATCTCCCATCTAATCATATTATTTATCTTTACACTAATAATTTGTATGGTTTTGCGATGTCAGAACCAATGCCGCATAGTGGATTTCATTGGATAACTCCAGATCAATTTCTTAAAGAAACTGAAAAAGATTTACCTAGAAAAATTAATCATGATTTTTCCTATATTTCATATTTTGTTGAAGTTGATCTAGATTATCCTAGTTCGATACATGATCTACATAACGACTACCCGTTGTGTGCAGAGTCAATGATGATTAATTATAGTTTATTATCACCTGAACAACGAGCAACGACAACAGCAAAAAATTCGATTGTTAATAAGTTAGTTCCAAATTTGTTAAATAAAAGAAATTACGTTATGCATTACAAAAATTTAAAACAAGCAGTAGGTGCTGGACTAATTCTGAGAAAAATCCATCGCTTGCTAAAGTTTAATCAGTCGAGGTGGATGGCAAATTACATTGACTTAAATACGAAACGTCGTGCTGTGGCTAAAACCGAATATGAGAAAAACTTTTTCAAGTTAATGAACAACTCGGTGTTTGGAAAGACAATGGAAAACATTAGAAAAAGAGTTTCTATCGAAATTGTTAATGACATAAATCGCAGAAATAAATTAGTTAACGATGATGGTTTTGTTAGTATGAAAATATTTAATGAAAATCTTGTTGCAATACAACGACGAAAGACAAATTTAAAGTTAAATAAACCGATTTATGTTGGTGCAGCTGTACTTGATATATCAAAGTGGCTGATGTATGATTTTCACTATAATTTTACCAAAAAGCAGTGGCCAGATTCGGAGTTGCTATTTACTGATACAGACTCGCTAGTTTATATTATAAAATGTGAAGATGTCTATCAGGATATTTACAATAATAAAAATCTGTTTGATTTATCAGATTATCCAGCATGTAGTGGATTTCAAGATAATTCGAATAAGAAAGTTATTGGAAAAATGAAAGATGTATTTATGTTTACACCGCTTATCGAATTTGTTGGTCTTCGAAGCAAGATGTATTCATTATTATCTGATGCGATCAAGAAAGAGGATAAGGAAACTAAAAAGTTAAAAGGTATTAAGAAAAATGTTGTAAAAAATGAAATTAAACATAGTGATTATATCAATGTCCTTAGAACTTCTGCTCCACATTTCTCTACCATGTGCATATTTAGATCACACAAGCATAATGTTACCACAAATATAATAATAAAACGTGGATTAACTAATTTTGATGATAAAAGATATTGCAGGGACGGAATTAACACACTAGCGCTTGGACATTATGCAAGTAATTTTGTCTAAACATCAGAAATAATGTTTGAAAATTTAACATTAGCAGATGGAGTTAATAGCAAAATAAAAAAATAATGGTTAATAACCAGCAATTATCATTTGAATTTAACGATGAAATTTCAGGTATTTGTTTTAGTAAATTTGACAGAATCAAACTCTCCCTTATCAAATCAGACGATAGTAAATATTTTAATTATCTCGAAAGTTTGCGAGACGAACTTGCACTAAAATATGACAATTTTCATAATCCGATAAGCCAGTACCAGTATACAAAAATCAACATAGACCTAGATAGGTCGAAGGTTTTTGTAAAAGGTAGTAAGTATCTTCTCAGTAAGATAGCAATGAAAGAACTATTTGAGTGTCGTCGTAAAGTATCTGGTAGAATTAAATTTTCGTTATATAATCATGACAGTACATTGTACTTGATAGCAAACGTTGAGACATTGTGTGTTGGTCAAGAAATATAACTCTGTATACCATATCTGTTTTTAAAAGGGAGATAATACTGTTCCAGCTAAGTTTAAAATCTTTTGTAGTAATCATACTATTTCGTATTTTTTTGGCTAATGAAATGTATCTAAAATCTGATGGTAATTTTAAGACCTACAAATCCTGGTAGCAGTTCTGTATTTACCGAAATGATATAGCAATTCCTCTTTCATAGATAACATAGTAATTGTAGATTCTCTCGCTTATAAGTTAAGTCCAGCTGCACAGACTCAAATATGTTGTCGTATAATGCACCAGAAAATCTTGGTCTGCGCAGTTTTGCTAAAAGTAATCAGTAAAACAAACAAGATAAACTCTGATCTGCAGGCACATAATGCTATGGCAGATCTTTATCTTTTTGTCTGCAGTTTAGCCTCGACTTGTAAGCGAGTATATATGCTATGTCATTTACCTAAAAACCCATTATTGATTATTTCTCTGCAGTAATATACAGCGCTTGTGTAGTCATTCAGCCAGTATCCTTGGCAAAGGCCGATCTTCTGTCAAAGATAATTGTGTGGTCGCAATTCAGGCAACATTAGGATTTCGTTTTTTCTGTACAATATAAAATCAAAAATCATGTTTTTCCTCGATTTATTTATAATAATGTTTTCAGAATCAGATCTTTATCTTTTTGTCTGCAGTTTAGCCTCGACTTGTAAGCGAGTGTCATTTAAGTAATGTATATATAACGTCTGTGTATTTCATTCAGCCCACTCTTTAGTAATGCTTGGAAACAGTCGATCTTATACAGACTATGTTTAGCCAACATTAGAATTTAGTTTTTCTGTACAATATAAAATCACGTATTTTTCGATTTATTTATAATAATGTTTTCAGAATCAAAAAATATAATATAAAATTTCGTGTTTTCAAAATCAAAGAAATGTAATGCTGTTCGGTAACTATATGATAATTTTTTTAACATATATATAATGAAGTCCGATGGCCGATTGCTAACGCGTTGGATTCTCATGCTCGAGGTCCGTGGTTCGATTCTCGTGACCGACAAATTGTCGGCGAGGGCGATATTATGCCAAAATTTTTTTTTCATATTTAATGGGGCTTCAGCCAGCTCTTCTATGTTTCAATAGAAAATTTGTACACTTTCCCACCATGTCAACACGTGGTGGGTGCACTTTTGCACTCCCTGGGTTGATTATGGGGGGAGAGTGTCCAAATTTGTATTGAACGTAGAGAAGGCCCGTAGTACTGTCTTTAAGATAAGTTTATATGTAACTGTGCTGTCCTAGAGTTAAAGTTCTTAGAATTAAGTTTATATGTAACTGTGCTGTCCTAGAGTTAAGGTTCTTAGAAATAAGTTTATATGTAACTGTGCTGTCCTAGAGTTAAAGTTCTTAGAATTAAGTTTATATGTAACTGTGCTGTCTATAAAAAACCTTGTATATAATTTCTGTATAATTAAGATTATGTATATAATTGCTGTAAATATGCTTGCTGTAAATACGCTACTGTAATTAAGATTCTGTGTGTTGTGCTGTCCTTAATTAAGACATAATCATATGTATATAATCATAACAATATGTATATAACAATATGTATATAATCATATGTATATAATCATAATCATATGTATATAATCATAATCATATGAAACAGTCCTCAGAGGGGACTATTATTTTTTATATTAAACAAACATTTACAGCTTTAGAAATATCAGTATCAAATAAAATATCAACCATATTGTCAATAAATGTCATCACATCATCTGCCCAACCTACTATTCTCATATCATTTTCAGTCGCGAATAACCATATTGATCCATATTTTGGTGATATATGATATCCAACTTTTTTAATACAATCGCTTATTATTTTAGTTTTTATGCCAGTATAGCTTGAGGCTGCCCTAATCGAATTAAATCTCTTACAAAATTTGTTTGTCAGATCAAATCCAACATGTCTGGTTGACGTTGACGGATATCCCATATTATATATAATATTTCATTTGTTTAATATGAAATTTTGTCTAAACTTTAAAAATAACAACATTATTTTTGGCTAATAAGTATAGGGACTGTAATAGTAGTAGAGTAAGGTAAGTTGTTCCTATCCCAGAGACCCCCTACCCCGACAAAACATATTTTGTCAGAAATGTGAAAGTCATCATTTTAAGCTAAAAAAGGCTGCTGACAAAAATTTTAACGTATAACGTTTTGGGGGTAGGGGGTCTCTGAGAGAGGAACCTTACCTTTCTTTACTACTAGAGCACTAGACGTTGGGCTGACTGATGATGTGAACTCAGGTCACACTATTACCTATGTTTTGCGAACATAGGAGAAATTAGTAATGGATGAGAGTTGATCGCAAACTGAAAAAAGTAACTATCCACTTCACTCTTAAAATATTTTCTTTTATTATATGCCTTTCAACTTTTTACTCACAAAAGAGCCAGAATTTTATCACAATTTCCTAAATGTAGGAAAACCATGATAACGTTTTCTGATTTTGTATCACCAGACTCTCAAACGAGGTTGAATCCACCTTTTCCTCGATGTTTCGTAGTTACAACTGGCAAACCATGAACAATTACGTCATAGCCTCACTTGACATGCGATAAGACGTGAGTATCATTCTCTGTAACAGATTTGTGTCAAGATCCAGCAATATTTGTCCACTCCCACTGCAAATAACTGCAAAAAAAAAATAAAAAAAAAATGATGTCCTAACCATGACTAATCCTCATTGGAGCCTCACGTTATGTCTCGCGAGAAATAATTCGGTTCAACGCTACCAATCTGGCCCCAGAACGAACGTTCCATAGGTATTCAGTCAGTGAAATCTTCCATGATGCAATTTGATAACTGCACAATAACTGTAAATCACATATATGCGTACGCTGTCCCCATGTGTGGAATAATTTGTTATTAACAGTAAATGTGAGTGACTGTTCTTCCCAGGCTTCATTCATACGATGTTCACGCGCATCTCAGTTGATTAAATTATAAATCGGACTTTTATTTAAGATGAAGTTCATATTAAAATGGATGAAATATTAAGCAAGTTCTTTTGTTTTTCAGTTACATATAGTGAGTTTATTAAATTATTTGAAAATTCATTGACATTTTTTGTATTTTAAAAAATTATTATCATTTTCACTCGAGCTTGCATCCTTGGTGTCAGCATTAGAAAATCTGTTTTGCATGTTATCGGGATCCTCTAACAACTCGACGTGATCTAGCTATGAAGATCGTGTGTGTGTGTGTGTGTGTGTGTGTGAGTGCGCGCGCGCGCGCGCCAAACAATTTATATCATCTACAGCTTACCCTTTGGGTAGGTACGGCCACGCACATCCTTTGGCATCTTTGATGCATATAACTTTTCATATGCACTAATGTTTTAAAGACAAATTATATACATGGCGTGCGAGAACAAGAATATTCCACACCTGTATGGAACAGGGTACTGAAATGTAACACTCGGGATGAAAGATGTGTATTAGGTATTCACCCAGCGGCGTCCATGATAAAATCTTACCCTCTTTGGTAAAATTTTCCCACCATGCGTACTTGCATGGAGTAGGATCTATTAATGCACCTCACACACACACACACACACACACACACACACACACACACACACACACACATAATATATATATATATATATATATATATATATATATATATATATATATATATATATATATATATATATATATATATATATGATTAAAGAAATGTTTATCACACTGACTTTGGCTTAGCTCAGCTTGCATGATTGGTCATTAATTTAACTGCAACGTCTGATTTGTTATTGGTTTATTAAACATCCGGGACTCAAATGTCTGCCGATTTGATTTTTTTGATGTTGTATACATTCCACCTCAAACATCAAAATATTTTAGACTTAGATAAGAGATAAGTTAAAGGTGAGGAGTAAATCAATATTGTTTGAGTTCAAAACATTTATTGGACATTTAATTTAATGACTTTATGTTCTGAATTTTATGTTATTGATAAATTTACGGCAGATTAATTAGCTTTCGACGTTAGTTTATAGACAGTTTTAAATACTGAAGACAATATAAAAAAACCTCAATATTCCTGTAAATAGTTGAACAGGTCATGGGAAGAAATGTTCATTCCAATATCATTTGATCAGCATTTATAGCAAGCATTCATAGCGATAAAGGTATTATTAGACATAAAGAAAGCAAAGATATCAGACATGAAAGTTCCGAAAGTCCAGTGAGTGGGATTGAATCGGACAGAAATACAGTATTGACAAATCCTAATACAGATGCAAACAATCAATTCAACGCATCCACCTGAAGTCAATGGGCGGCAATCCTATGGGTACTAAGGTTAGAAGCATATCTTGAGGGATAAGGACATTAGCTAGCTCACAATGGTTCAAAACCATATCATTTCCAGGGGAGCGAGATAGAGAACAATAACAACTTAAGCTACATTTTCGAATTAAGAAACAGGAAACGGCTGCGTGCATCAATACCCCATACCCCGTCCCAACCTTAGAGTTGGATAACATCATGCCAGCCAAGACGATCATTGTTCTTCACGACCGGACTCGGCCATATAACCGTGATGGCAATGGGCCATCGATCATACATTATCAGCCGTCAGAAAAGGTCTAGCTCCACTACTTGCTACGTATCGCATGGCACTTCTTGCGTACGATTAGGCAGTTTAGGGCCTCAGTACCCAATTCATGGACACAGCTATAAGGCAATCTAGCCCGGATATTGCTGTTGGGCACTTCCTGTTGACGACGTTCAGTTTGTACAGGCACTCTCATGGGTCAGTCTAACCACATAGCACTGCTAGGCACTTCCTGCGGACGACGTCCAGTCTATACAGACATTCTGATGGATTAATCTAACCCTCATACATCCTCTAGACACGTCCGGTTTACGATGACCAACTCAGTTCCCAAGAGATGTAACTTCACTCGTCCTCAGGTCTTTGCAACCTAAAGGAAGCCTCTACTTAACGACACCTTGGAAGTAACGGGATCTAACCCATAACATGCTACAAGAGTAGCGAGCCGCCATCCGATACATTCTTATCCAACTACATCACTACCTTGTTCCAAAAAGAGGAAAACTGGATCTTCAGTTTCCTCGTCGTTATAAGATCTTATTATGATGCGTGAAGACTCAAGTTTATGGGATTGGACTGAAGAAGTTTCCCCCCACTGTCATGACTCTATGGTCATAAGCTAAGGAACAGAAAGAAGCAAAACCAAAAAGTTTTGTAAAACTTAACAAATAATTTCATTATCAAAGTGATACAATAAAAATATAAGAGGAACTTATATTATAATGAATTGAATCCAAAATAATCCTAAAAAAAAGTGATATTAATGTTTAAAGGAATTGAATGTTCCGAATGAATTTCACACCCTCGAATGCACTGGTTTGCCAACAGTCCTGATGTATCAAAATGGGATTTTCATGAACTCCCTTCAATTAAGTCACAATAGTTCCAGAATAATATTTTATTCGAATGAGCACTATGTAGTACCAATCAATAATCTAAACAAATTTTTCCTCTCGAATAATATCCAAATACAACAATAACTTCGTCTGCAGACAGTTCCAACAAGAACATAAGAAAAAAGCCTGACTAAAATTGTCCATCTCTACGGACTTACATACAAGCATAAGAAGTGAAAACGCATTTTGCTGTGACTTGCTACGTGACTTTTTGCAAATATCCCACATCGTTAACGAACCCACCTGACCTAACCCATCTAATGGAAACACAACTTAATTCGTCTAAGGACCCAACAGCTAATGAGAAATTACCACAAAGTTGTCAACAGGTTTTATTTTTAATATTATTATTAATGACTGTAAACACCTACGTCAGCAACTATTTATAGGTTCTACGCAATATACACTCTTAATATCTTAAAATAGAATCTTGATCCCGTGTGTGAAATTAGCTATCTAATATCTTAACGATCGATGATCATCACAATTCACAGGCATGAACAAGAATTACACATAATATAGATACCACTATGTACCAAGAGTTAAAAAAGTATAGATATACATGACACCACTCCCAACAGAAGTCTGTTATCATTCCTCTACAACACCTGTATGGTTTATAGTTCCGACATCAGGTGATCATTGACTACGGAATAATCTACTTATAACTTCTTCCACAATCTGACGGAATTACTGACATTTTGGGGGTGCTTACATCGTCAGTTACAAGTTCAAGCGTCAACGGACGCTTTCTCTCGTAGACGCCTTCCCTCGAATTCTTGTCGGCAGTTCTACAATCCGGACACATCAGTCTTCCATTTGTATACTCATCATTTGGTGTGTAGTGTCGTGACCTTAAGATCAACGTTAGATCTAGTATATGTGGTGATTTTTCAATAAGCGGAACACAGCTTACCTTCTCCCAGCGTGGGAGTCTGTTGATGGTATCACGGTACCAATTGTTTTTCCATAGACCTCAATGCTAATGTTTTGTGAAATAAATATACTTTCTATCCTACCTCAGCATGCGTGTCACACACTGTCATAGAGAACAATGTTAGACTGTCAATTTGACAAGGACAGCACCAGGTACTCCATTGCATTTAAGAGAGATAACACTGCTGGAACTAGACAGGGGTAAGAGTTATCTAGTACACCAGACACATTTTCAGTCATGTGTACCACATTTAAAAAAAATCATAAAAAATACAAAATATGATCTAGATATGAATTAACATAATCTCACATGTTGCCAAGATGCGCAACTTTTTTTTAATTGTAACAGAAAGTACAACTCTTACATAATGCACCAATCACAGCTAGTGTTGTTGTTATTTCTGAATACAATGTTCCCAACACCTTAGAATGGCTCACTTCTTAACATACTGGCGAAACATACTACTGCCATGGCCGTAACAGCAGCTATGAACTTAAAGTAGTGGAACGAGATGCAATGCTGTCTACCTCCAACTTCTTAAAGACCACCATAGACCAAGCTACGTTAGCAACCATAATTATTTAAACATCTAATCCTTTTGATGATCAGATTGACATACACACTAAAGCAAGTTGTGTTGCTATAGTTGAATCTTCCATCGCTTCTCTCACTCCCCCCTCAGACTGTATAATTATCTATAAAGGTGACGACCCACAGAATGACAGTGTTCGACGACCAGGAGAAGCCATTACACAACCTTATTTAATATAATTATTACTTTGATACATCCTACAAATTGAAATTGGACATTAAACTTGTATCTCAGCACAGAAACATTAACATGTTAACATTTGGTGGCTTTTGGTAAGCAGTCTCGATATTCTATTACAATTTGCCAGTAATACATGGTAGTACATATTAATATTTTGTGACAATTAGTTACACTGTTTAACTATCTATTCAATTATGCCTACACAGTACTCCGTAACACCCTCGTTTAACAAGGGCCATATAAAATGTAACACATATTAAGAAACGAGATGGAAGCAAGACAAGTGGAACATGCAGATGATAAATAACAAACTGAATGTTTAAAATCATCTCAGATGAAAGCCTGGTTAAGGAACAGAGAAAATTAATAACAAAGGAAATACTCAAGTTAAAATTATTTAAGCCTACATAGACAAAAGTTATACAGTTTTTTTTTCTCAAATGTTATAAGTCACATAATTAAGTTTGAACAGATTATTTGTATATTGCAAACAAAAGGAAAATGCATCTTTTAGAAATTATAAGGTTCTAAAACAAGTGGAGGAGGACATGGAAATGGAATATATCCAGCTTTCTGTTGTTTATTGCATCGGTCATATTATTTACAAAACAGGAGTTATCAGCATAACCGATGTACAAACCGAAAGTAAAACTTGCGGAGGGCATGTAATGCCAAGGGTATACGTCACAGACGCCGCCCCAAAACAAAATCAAATGTGCAACTTAGCAACAGCTATAGCATCCATCAATTGTTGCATAATTTGTGTATTTTGAATGTTAGAGAGAGAGAAAATGCAAGAACAAAAACAAAACACTGTACATGTTATTTACAACGCAAACACTCGCCTATGAAAAGATAGGACCACCGTCCAAAATGTCTAATGAGGAGATGCGCTCGTACCTATGTTTATGTCGATATTACAACATACTGTGTAATTTTGCACTGATTATTACCGGATCAAATAGTTCCTTTGGCACATCTAGTTTTGTGTTTTGTCAATGTATTTTTATTTTTTAACCTTTTCTGTATTGCATGCAATGAATAATGTCTTTTATTATGTATGTACATTACTGTATTTCATTATGCGTTTTATTATTATGCCTGTACAGAGCTGTATTTCATTCTGAATTTTACCAGCATAAGAACGTTTTTCTTTCCCAATTTTTAATTGGTCAGCATTTTACTGCGTTAACATTTTACGCAACTATTACGTTGTACATCTGTATGCAGACGATTCATATTATATTGTGCAACCTTTCCTATAAAATTACATAAGGCTCGCAAATTGTAAAACTATTAAGGGATATTATAATCATTCTTCCTACGTATGTTTGATATTGGTGCATCAAGTATAACAATGTTCATTTTGAATTTTTAGCTAGAAATATATGCAAAACATATGTGAAATTTTTACCAGGTGTATGAATCTTTAGCATTTAAAATGTGGCATATGATAGCCTTTTGCAACGTGTCCATTTCGCTATTTGCAGATTCTGGCTCTCGCTGAAGGAATGCGGCTATAATTTTACAGCAGATTTTAATATTCACTTCTTCTTTCACTTTGATGTTATGTCACGCGGCTCTTATTGAACAAGGTCTACAGTTATATAGAAAATTATTCTCTGGCAAGAACTTAACCTCAGATATTAGGATCTGTAAGCCGGAGCAATAGACCTAGACTAAGTGGCCAGAATTACATGCACTATTATAATAAATTACATAAGGTTTACATGTATGCCGAACTATTCTATTTGGGTACTCAGATCGAGGCAAAAGCTATTGGGCCATTGAATATTAATTTTCGTGCTGTCGTATTATTACAAATCTGTAATGTGAAAATATTATACTCGCTATAAATCTCAATATCTATTGTCGTTGTTAGTGATGTTGCATCCATATATGTGTGTGCTATACATTTGTTATTTTATTGATATCGTATACGAATTGGCCGGTGTGCAATAAGTATACTAGCTACAACTCCCAATACAGTAATTTTTTATTTTGTTATTTTGCGTTTTAGTATTGTGGTATCCTTCTACAAATGAGTTGATGTAAAATATAATCATCACTAAAAGATTTTGGATTGTTTGTGTTGGCGTGTCCCCTGGACGAATGGGTTGGTGTATGAATACTACACATGATTGAACTCCTTTGTAAAGAAAAATAGACAGTAGTATGTGCTAGCTTTGCCGTCGTTGCAGAGCAACAAAACTTTTACCTTTGGAACAACGCCGATTTCATCATTTCAGTTTTACAGTGATAATAGCAAAGGTTTGCATGCAGACCGCGATCATTCGCTTAAATCAGTAAAATCGTAGATTATGGTACGGTTCTTACTGGTAAATGGCACCTTTGCTTTTGTTTTCTAGTTTTTTCTTTATTTTTCGTTTTTTATTATTGGTTGCTTAACATTGATAAAGTATTTCTCTTTATTTTCTACTGATTCTTTTTTCTCTCCTATTTTGTGTGTCTTTCATATTTTGGTGTTATGTACTTTTTGTTTCTCAACTTTGTTTGGTGATTTTCAATACCTCGATTACATAATTTTTATCATGTCCATTTATTGTCGTAGTAAAAATTCTAAATAGCATGGTATTAAGGATTGATGTCAGTCCTCTTACGATCGTATTTTCTCGAATGAATCTTTTTTTTAATAAAATGCAATTATTATTGTTATACCTTAAATATTTATTATTCTCAATAAAATCAGATTTGTAGTACTTGAATCCTACAGTGTTTCACACTGTAGAAAAATATTAGTGATCCCTCCTACATGTCACGCTAGGTAAACGACATTTGAGTTCGGGAAAATTACATGTACCGGCGATTAAACGTGGCTATAATATATACCAGTGTTGTAAAATTGCATATGACAACAACTGCATTATCACCATACGTGAAAGGATGATCGTAGGGTCCGGAGTCCGATGGCGAGATATTTATCCAATTACTAACCAGTTGTGGGAATGGAAGGCGTAAGTATATAAAAACAAAAAATACAAAAAAAAAACCCTACAAGAAAAACCTTGCTCTTTATGGGACATAGATATAAGCTCCATGCCCTCTACAAATGGATATAAATACACAGCGCAAAAAGCAAGATTAAATGTTACAAAATTTGGGCTTCAGACTTCTGACCGCCTCTTGCAGGTAAGAAAAATTTATTTGCATTATAGTTTAAAGACTTTATTAGGATCTCGATGCATTCAATTGTGTTTAAAAGACTATACGGAAAGTTATTTAGCTTTCTAGTAACATGATGTATTCTTTTGTTCTTTATTCTTTAATTGAAGAATATTAATCATGAATTTAGTATACGGATTGTTTGAATTTACTGTGAGTCAAATGTATTGTAATTGTAGTTTGCATTATTGTTAAAACGACCTGCTGCCAACTTCATGCTCAATAGTATTTGATTTTAAAATAAAATATCTTAGAAGCTACAAAATATGATATTTCGGTATTTAAGACCCAACATTTAATAATTTCCGGACGACAAAATGATTTCGGTCTTAGTTAGAAATATTAAATTCTCACTATATTTAAGTGTATTTTATCTGTCTGTCTTTGGTTAATTTTATATTTAATTATTTACGTCTAGCTCAAAAGGACAGAAGTTTAGAATCGTATGAAGTTGGTAAGCTTTGATAAGTAAAATAATTTTATGTGCAATTCTTCATTTTGAGTATTGTTTGATCTTGACAAAAAAAGTGTTACGCCATTGGGGCTTCTGACTTCTGACCTCCTCTTACAGTTCGAGCCCAGTATCGCTCCGCAGCAAAGAGAGGTAAATAAACACCTTCATTGCCCGGAGTGACACCTCCGCAAAAGGAGGCCTTAACGGCATCTCTCTCTCTCTCTCTCTCTCTCTGTGAGTGACCATCAATAAGTACAATTCAAACCAACAACATAACAAGTGGTTGAGAATATAATGAACTGAGGTGTCACTCCGCATTACTGCGACTTTCAAAACAGGCTCGCACCAAAACGTTTACGACCAGTAGATTTCATTTCGCCCAGACATCGGTAGCAACGACATTGCATCAACAAACTACAGCACCACATAATCTACAAGATTAACATTCGTGTCTATACACACCACCCAGACGATTCTGACAACTGCAGCAAATGCAGTGTCAACGCCCTATCCAGTTCTAGTACCCAGATTCCATTCAGTCATGGTTCTATTGATTTGACGCCGATAACGCGCTGAAGCTCAATACAGACAATCCAAATAAACAACATAACAGTTCAGTATTTTGACTAATACGTCAGTGAAGTTTATTTTTTTATTTTGATGTCATCGTATCTTTTACTACTGTTTAATACAAGTTGTCAGGATCCAAAACGAGCAAATTTAGGAAACGAAGCGACAGTCACGTGATTTAGAATATTATCAGCTTCTTTCAGAATGCAGTTTATTACAGGATTTGGAAGTCAGGCATGATTTTGGAAAATTACGTGAAGGCGGTTTTTGGACAAAAAAGGAAACTGGACTACTTGATTCTGATTAATTCAATACCAAGATATTTTATCTTCTTTAAAAAAAATCACAAACCTGTCCTAAAATAGACTTACCCTGGGAATTTAGGTCAGGTAAGCCCATTTGTTTCAGACTATTGTAGAGAGATTGGTATTGCCGAATGGACAGAGCTTTTTATATAACTCCTTTGGGTCACAAAAAGTTCTCATACAGAAGATGTTCTGGAAGCAAATAAGTAATTGTCAGCCTCCTAAAAACTGTATTCTAGTTAAAGCATATATTGATAAGCTTGGCACTAACATTGAGGATAGTAATGGCCTCACTGCTTGTAGAAAGATAATGCTTAATAAATCCTAATCCGAATCGATTATGAAATTCTACATTTACTGAACATTTGTCTTGACATTAAAGATTTTGTTTGTAAAGAAAAATATTTACCACCTCCCACCTCCAGCACCGGAAATAAAAGACAATTGGTATATTTATGGAGAAGAGGTTTGCTTCACGTTATGCAAACGTTTATGTAACCAAATGGTAGAAAGACATATTGGTCAAGACCTAAAACCTAACATTTGTCTAGGTTAGATTTATTGACCCAATTTTCTTCATTTGGGCCCATTCGGAAGAAGTACTAAATGAGATACGTAACTGGATGCATGAATACCATATATCAATTAAAACTAAAACTAAAATTAATAAGGAAAACGTATAGTTCTTACTTGTAATAATATACATGAAAAAAAACTTTCCAACGGGGGATACTACAGATGCTAGGATATATTTGATGGATATGACACTCAACATTTGCTACATAAAATTTGTTTAAACTACCGCACAAGATCAGGAACACTGTTCAATCGCAAATACGGAAATTCTGCCTGATTTGCAACAACGAACAAGACTTTCATGACGCTAGTTTATTGCGCTACGCAGAGGGACGAGAAATAGGTTACAAAATGAGCAAGAGCGAAATCTAAGGCATTAGGAAGAATAAACATTCGCAACAAAACACAGAATATAATTCCGCTTATTGTGCATTTCTCTAGAAGTTCAGTTTCAGCATCAAGGTATGGTAGAGCATGTGCTATTGATATGCAACAAAACATTCCTGAATTGATTGAAAGTTGCAGTTAGAAGCTTACAAACGAAGTAAAAGCATAAGGGATATTTTAATGAGATCCAAACTTCCGAATATCGAAAAACCTTGTTGTTTTAAGTGGGAATTTGACTGTTGAAAGCTGTTTCATTTTCTAATTGATTCATACGTAGTATGAATCTTGAAAACATGTAGAGATTTTAAATTTAAACATTTTTCACTTAATACGCAGAACGTGATATAAATGGTGTATTGTTTAAACTGTAAAAACCAATATGTAAGGGAAAAAGAAAGAAATTCACTCGTTAGGATGGAGGGGGATTTTTGTTTTTAAAAAAATCTGTTTAAACATTTTATTACATACTGCATCAAAGATCAGTTGAGAGTGACTGGCAAAGAGCATAACATCTGCTGGACAAAGGAGGGCAAGAGAAAAAGAGAACAATTATGGGTTAATCATTAGCTCCTAGCTGAAATTATGACAAAATTCCACCAACGGTGTTACTCGATCCTTGATGTGTGCATTAACGTCTTTTTTTAAACCTAATTTTTTTAAAACAAAAAATGTTTAAACATTCTTTGGGATCTTGAAATAGATTCAGTCAGAGCTATCTCTCGCTGTCTATCGTCTAGTCTTCTTTTGCGTACATAACACTAACCCTACACTTACACATACATACATACATACATACATACATACATACATATGCATGCATGCGTGCGTACAGACAGACAGACAACATCCGTTCTAAAAGTCAACCATGTCCAAACGTGTGCCAGTCTGCTGTGAAATACAATAAAGGAAATAAATCATTACTGGATCATGTTGGTTAAAACAAGAAGGTGAACCCAACTTGAAGATAAGTTATCGATTCACCACAGATTCAGTTTTGTATAATACGTGGGAGTAATATAGATTTTATTACGCTTTAATATTCCATTAGATGATGCTTCATAGGGGTTATGTCCCTAGGCACTCTCTGCTTTGAATATCATTTTTTTCTTCTCTAGTTCCTAATGACATCAAAATGTCTATCGCCTCTTCTAAAGAATTTACTATTTAAACTTGTTTGAAATCTTTCTCACTCATACAGAGGCAAGTCGCTATAAAGTCCCTCCCTATAGCGTTGTGCCTTTTGATTGGTCAAATATTGTTTAGTCATTGCTAGTTAATTTCACTTCATTTTTATATCTTGGTTCATGAGAACAAATTATAGTGTGATTTCACATCATTGAAATCTCCATTTTGTGTTCTAATGCAATATCAGGATATAAGAGATGTTGGAACATCCTCAGTATAGGGTTGTCTTGTTTATAACGCGGATCATTTGTATGATTCTCATGAACGTGTTATAAAGAGGGAGGGCTGTACTTGACAGAGACGAAACATTTTTAAAGAATCGCATGTTTAATGGTATTCGACTATTTACCAATACAATTCCCTATTACCGCTATCATATGCATCACCAAACACGCTCACTTAAGGCCAGGGGTCTCAAACTCAAGGCACTGAAGGCTGCATTGGCTGTGGCCGCATAACTGAAACCTTTTAATACAGCTAAAGCGGCACGTATAAAATGTAGCAAGTTGAAGTAAACGATGTAGCAATCGAATTTTTTTAAACAAAACTGGCTGGCTGTGAAGAAAAACTTTGCATTATCAACTATTTTACAAATTCCGGATGTCGTTGCGGGCCGCAGGAGATAACTCCGCAGGCAGCGTGTTTGAGACCTCTACTAGATGTCCATAATAATTCCTATTAACCTTTCGTCGCGCAAATGTTGATTATATATTCTTATAAAGGATGAAAAGGAACCACTAGTATAATACGTGGGCAATTCGCAATATATAT
>JAECUM010036113.1:0-33285 GCA_016617855.1 Megalonaias nervosa
CTGCTGTAATGTTTTTGCAATGTTACAGATGACGAGCATAGTACTCCCAGGCATGGTAGAGAGAAGACATGGTGTCATTCTTAACATCTCCTCAGCTTCTGGGAAAAGTCCTACTCCTCTATTGACAGTCTACTCTGCCTGTAAGGTAAGCAACTGGTTGTCTTTGCACCTGCTTCTTTGGTTAAATGCCTGAGATTTATACATGCAAATGTAATCAATAGTCAATCCAAGCTCAGTGCTTTTCTCAGGATTCCTTTATTTTATTTTACCTCACAATCTATTTTTTGTGATGTAAGTTAGGGGTCCCTAATGGCCGAGTGGTCTAAAGCACTCACTGTTCCAGATCACTGCCATCTCACCTCTGTCTGCGTGGGTTCGAGTCTCAGGCTCAGCTAACAGATGTGTGAGAGAGCTTGCCAGTAGCTTCTCATGGGTCAGTGATTCTTCCCAGGGTTTTCCTGGGTTCTTCCTCCACCAGTTATACTGGTCGCCACATATAGCCTATCTTGTGCTGAAAAATGGCATTAAACCCTACAGTAAGAACAAGTGGTGCAAGTTATGAGAAATCATTCTATTCTGGATGTACAATAAATGGACTTTTTTTGTTTTGTTAAAGGCGAGGTTCATTGTGAAACAGTAATGCTTGTATGAGGCATCAGAATACATGTGTATTAGTATGGAGTGTGATTCAGGCATTAAACTGGCATCTTTAATTTTCTTTTCAGGAATTTTGATTTGTAAATCTTTTACAGAATAAATTCATTTTTGCATTAAGGATTTTATTATTATATAACTTGTCATCTTCGCCTGTATTTTTCACAGTGATGACTGTGAGTCAGCACAGTAAAACTTTTCTGTTGGTCAGATGTAACCTGTCTTGCAATATTGTCATTTTATTGAAAAATGTGTTTTACCTAGACAGGTACTTTCATGCTTCTCCAATCTCCTATCAGCATATATATCTTATTGTTAGTAATAATATCTTTAATTTATTGTAAATAATGCTGACACATTTTTGATGAATTAGCAGTAACATAAAAAAATGCTTCAAAATGCCAATTCTGGCAATACATTAGCTCCAGAAAGCTGTCAAAAGAGTCATTCAAAAGTATAAACATTCAAGCAAGTTGGATGTATTGTGTTGACGTTTTTGCAGTTGATAAATGGTGTGGTTTATAATGGCATTTCATTTGTATAATGCAGTACCTAATGGAATTTCATTGTATGGTGTGGTACCTAATGGCATTTCATTATTTGGTGTGATACATAATGGCATTTCATTGTATGGTGTGGTATATAATGGCATTTACATGTATGGTGTAGTACGTAATGGCATTTCATTATTTGGTGTGATACATAATGGCATTTAATTGTATGGTGTAGTATGTAATGGCATTTAATTGTATGGTGTAGTACGTAATGGCATTTCATTATTTGGTGTGATACATAATGGCATTTCATTGTATGGTGTGGTATATAATGGCATTTACATGTATGGTGTAGTACGTAATGGCATTTCATTATTTGGTGTGATACATAATGGCATTTAATTGTATGGTGTAGTATGTAATGGCATTTAATTGTATGGTGTAGTACGTAATGGCATTTCATTATTTGGTGTGATACATAATGGCATTTCATTGTATGGTGTGGTATATAATGGCATTTAATTGTATGGTGTAGTACGTAATGGCATTTCATTATTTGGTGTGGTATATAATGGCATTTAATTGTATTGTGTAGTACGTAATGGCATTTCATTGTATGGGGTGTTACATAGTGGCATTTCATTGTATGGTGTGGTACATAATGGCATTTCATTTGTATGGTGTGGTATGTAATGGCATTTCATTGTATGGTTTGTTACATAATGGCATTTCATTGCATGGTGTGGTACATAATGGCATTTCATTTGTATGTTGTGGTACATAATGGCATTTCATTTGTATGGTGTGGTACATAATGGCATTTCATTTGTATGGTGTGGTACATAATAGCATTTCATTTGTATGGTGTGGTACATAATGGCATTTTCATGATTTTATCATAACATTTGACACAGCCCATGGTTTAACAGGTTGGTGGTTAACTAGGTAAAAGCTTTCAAAATCTGCAGGGTAGCTAGGACAGTTTTGAAGATGACACAACAAAACTTCAATTTATTTTCTCTCCTTTTGCAGGCTTTTGTCAGCTTTTTCTCAGATTGCCTTCAGACAGAATATGGGTCAAGTGGAATCACTATCCAGGTAAGTATTATTATTACTATCAGACTGAGTATGGTTCAAGGGGACTCGTTATCAAGATAAGTACTGGTGAAATCAGACATAGTATGAGTCAATGGGAATCACTATCCAGGTAAGTACTGTTATTGCCTTCAGACTGGGCATGGGTCAAGGGAATCACTATCAAGGTAAGTATTGGCAAAATCAGACAGTATGGGTCAATAAGAATTCTATCCAGCTAAGTATTGTTATTGCCTTGAAACAGAACCAGGTAAGAATTGGCAATATCAGTCACAGTTTGGATCAGTGAGAATCACTATGCAGGTAAGTATTGGCAAAATCAGGCAGTATGGGTCAATAAGAATTCTATGCAGGTAAGTATTGGCAAAATCTGGCAGAATATAGATCAAGGTGAATCGTTATGAAGGTTAGTTTTGGCAAATTTAGACAGAGTATGGGTCAAGGGGAATCACTGTCCAGGTTAGTATTTTCAAAATCAGACAGTATATAGATCAAGGTGAATCATTATCCAGGTAAGTATTTGGCAAATTTAGACAGAGTATGGGTCAAGGGGAATCACTGTCCAGGTTAGTATTTTCAAAATCAGACAGTATATAGATCAAGGTGAATCATTATCCAGGTAAGTATTTGGCAAAATCAGACAGAGTAGGGGTCAAGGGGAATCACTGTCCGGGTACGAATTGGCAAAATCTGACAGAGTAGGGGTCAAAGGAAATTATTATCTAGGTGAGCATTGGCAAAATGAGACAGCATGAGTCAGTGAGAATCAGTATCAATGTAATTATTGCCATTGCCATCTGACAGAGTAGGGGTCAAAGGGAATCATTATCCAGTAAGTCAAAATTAGACAGATTGTGTATCATTGGGAATAGCTATCCTGGTAAGTTTTGTTATTACCTTCTCTCTCACTATGGTCTTGCCCAGTAAAACACATGTAAAATCCATTTTTTTTTTAAGACTCATTGAACCTCAAGAGCAGCTGGCATGCATAATGTTGGCAGTGTGCAACAAAATCATAATGTCCTGGATAGATTTTAACAGCTGCTTGCAACCATAGGTATGCTTGGATTGAGACATTTGTGTTTAGAAATTGGTAATTTATATGCAAGTTTTGATCAAAAAAGGAATTTTTGCTTATTAGGACATGTTGGTGCTTCCAGTCAAATATGGTAGGTAGAGATTAAGTCACATAAACCACATGTTTGTTCATGTTGTTCCAGTACACACTTCATTCACAAATACATAATTCATGTATTTGATGAAGTCAAATGCATCACTGTGATACACAGATAAGAACTGAGTGTGCTCAGAAAATTTTGTGCTTCTTTCATCTTGGATTTTTTCATCTTGGATTTTGAGTCCTTGAGAGCCATGCATTAAATATGGCCACTATTACCAAAATAGTCTTTTAAATGAAGTTTGAAGAAAAAAAAATCACTGAACAGAATTTGACCAAATTTGACAGAAAGCATCCTAACATGAAAAGTGTCAGTGTAAAATCCAATACAATATAGCTGCCTTTACTAACATTAGAACAACCTTAATGACTTGGCAAAAACCACTCAGCAGAATTTGACCAAGTTTGACAGAAAGCATTCTGTCTTCAAGGCCTTTCAGATGTTTACAGATGATCTTGATTCACCATGAGATATGGCTGTAGTACAGAATAACACTATTTATAAAGAATGAGTCAGAATTTGACCAGCTTTGACAAAAATAAAAACATCATGGTCTCCAACCTTTCAATATTGGACAAATGGTGACAATGAGCCATCAAATAAATACATAAAAAGCAAAGAAACCTTGCTGCAGTTTTCACCAAATATGCAGTCAGCATCATTGGAAGAATTTTCAATAGAAAACATCATACTGACCCAGATTTCTGGGCCAGTTTCTCATGCAGTTGGCTATTAGGCAGATGTTAGTAGGTGAGCAGTCTCATGTCCACTTGTTCCTCATGTTATCTGGTGTTATAGACAAATACTAGTTGATAGGCCAACCATTAGTCATAAGGTTACAAGAAAAATCATGATTTAAACATTCATGCAAGTGAGACATTTGCCTAGCTTGCATTTAAATTTAGTAGATTGCAATATATATAAACTCTAAATCATGTTTCAACAGGCAGTCACATTTTGGCATCAGCACTTAGAGATTTTGTTAAAGTGTGAGTTTTTAAGATTTTTGAAAGTTGTTTTGTAAATATCATGAAGTGGACCACAGACAAGACATACTATTTCCATAGTATTCAGTAGTTCCTCTCTGTAAGGTACCTCATTATAAGGCAGTCCCTTTTATAATGCACATATAGCCATAGATTCCATTTCATTATTTAATAGTATTGTTATGTATAAAATACCAAAATATAAGACAGTCCCATTTATAAGGCAGGTATAGTCATGGATTCCATTTCATTATTTAATAGTAATATTATGTATAAAATACCTCAATATAAGGTAGTTCATTTTATAAGGCAGGTATAGTCATGGATTCCATTTCATTATTTAATAGTAATATTATGTATAAAATACCTCAATATAAGGTAGTTCATTTTATAAGGCAGGTATAGTCATGGATTCCATTTCATTATTTAATAGTAATATTATGTATAAAATACCTCAATATAAGGTAGTTCATTTTATAAGGCAGGTATAGTCATGGATTCCATTTCATGATTTAACAGTAAGATTATGTATAAAATACCTAAGGCAGGCATGTGCAACCTAGGGCCTGTGGGTCACATCCAGCCTGCAGCCTAGTTTGATCCAGTCTCATTTGTATCACAAGGTGCATTAAAAATCACTGCCCTGGAGGAAGTTGCACATGATCTAAGGTGGTCTACTTTTACACATCCGATTAACATCATTATAGTGGAGGAATTCTGTAATTACATCAGGACTTGTCTCAATGAATCACCCCGCTTTAAAGGACACTTGGTCTGAGGATCATTAAATATAAAGCTCAAGTCTCGGATTGAGTTCCACTCTGCCAATTAGATATGACCCTTCAGAAATAACATCTTATGTGTCAGGTGAAAGTAAATTGCAAACTCTAACTTGAACTCAAGAATTTTATGATCTCAGGCCTGGTTTGAAGGGATAATATTTATAAACCTCTTTACCTGTAAATTTTACCACTTTATAAAGGACACCTTTCTATAAAGGCAAATTATTGTGTTCCATTGAGTTTCTTTATAGACCAGTTTATATTTATTTATTGCTAACTCATGGCATTCATTCTCTGATTTCAGTGTGTGATGCCATTCTTTGTGGCCACCAACATGAGCAAGATCCGCAGAACCAGTTTATTTGTGCCAAATGCTTCTACATACGTCCAGAGTGCCCTCAGAACCGTGGGACTTGAGCAAGAGACTTATGGATACTTCCCACATAAGATGATGGTAAAACTTCTCTGAGGATTTTTATTCCTTTTTTATACTTTCTCATCCCCTCCCACCCCACCCTTTTTCTGCCAGAGTTTGGGAGGGTATAATGGAGTCAGCTTGTCCATTCATGTATCACATTTCTTTTATCTAATATCTTTGAGATACCTTCATAATCTCAGCATGCTTTTGTATCATATATAGACGTTGTGGACATCATATCAGAATTTTAATTTATCCCCATTTTTATTACAAACTATGTCCATCATTGTGTTATGATTTTGTCTTGTTGATATATTTCAAGCCACCTGATCCATGGTTGCTCAGTGGTTAGCATGTCAGACTCCTGACTAAAAGGATTCATGTTTGAATCCTACCATTGGAAAAGCATGGGTCAGCTATTTTGGTCTGTCCTTGGGCAAAGCATGTTACTTCAGTTGTCTTGGCACTAAATAATCTACTTGTGTTGCCGTGCAATAAAAACAAAACCACTCCCACCCACCCCCCAAAAAAACATCAGAGGTATTTTGATGAAACTTGGTATGATTTTGTATCATGCCCAACATAAGATTCTACTTGGTCAGATTAGTGTATCGTTTTAATTTCATTTTTACCATGGTCTCCATTTATGCCCCAGTTAGTTCCAATGTAAAATAGAGTTTGATAATTTTGTAATGAAATATTATGAGCTGATCCTTGTGTGTGTATATAGAGTTACTTCCCTTCATCTAGAGTGCATGCAGCTTTGCCTACTTCTACTCCAATTTCTTATCATCTAGTATTCTTTGTAGGTTCTTGTATGTTGACATTAATGCAGAGTGGTCTCCTAATTAAGATGATTCATTATCACTTCAGCTGTAATTTTGTTTTGGGGGGGATTGAGGTGTGATTTGGCAGAAGCTTGACATAGTGATTACTTTGATATCCATGTGTATCCATCTGTACACTCATACCCTGGATTGTGTGATTACTTTGATATCCATGTGTATCCATCTGTACACTCATACCCTGGATTGTGTGATTACTTTGATATCCATGTGTGTATCCTTATGTACACTCATACCCTGGATTGTGTGATTACTTTGATATCCATGTGTGTATCCTTCTGTACACTCATACCCTGGATTGTGTGATTACTTTGATATCCATGTGTGTATCCTTCTGTACACTCATACCCTGGATTGTGTGATTACTTTGATATCCATGTGTGTATTCATCTGTACACTCATACCCTGGATTGTGTGATTACATTGATATCCATGTGTGTATCCTTCTGTACACTCATACCCTGGATTGTGTGATTACATTGATATCCATGCATGTATCCATCTGTACACTCATACCCTGGATTGTGTGATTACATTGGTATCCATGTGTGTATCCATCTGTACACTCATACCCTGGATTGTGTGATTACATTGGTATCCATGTGTATTCGTCTGTACACTCATACCCTGGATTGTGTGATCACTTGGATGTCCTTGTGTGTATCCATCTGTACACTCATACCCTGGATTGTGTGATCACTTGGATATCCTTGTGTGTATCCATCTGTACACTCATACCCTGGAATGTGTGATCACTTGGATGTCCTTGTGTGTATCCATCTGTACACTCATACCCTGGATTGTGTGATCACTTGGATGTCCTTGTGAGTATCCATCTGTACGCTCATACCCTGGATTGTGAAATCACTTGGATGTCCTTGTGTGTATCCATCTATACACTCATACCCTGGATTGTGAAATCACTTGGATGTCCTTGTGTGTATCAATCTGTACACTCATACCCTGGATTGTGAAATCACTTGGATGTCCTTGTGTGTATCAATCTGTACACTCATACCCTGGATTGTGAAATCACTTGGATGTCCTTGTGTGTATCCATCTATACACTCATACCCTGGATTGTGAAATCACTTGGATGTCCTTGTGTGTATCCATCCATACATTCACACCCTGGATTATGTGATCACTCTGATACTCATGTTTGTTTCCATTTGTACATTTACACCCTGAATTGTGTGATTACATTGATGTCCATGTGTGTATCCATCCGGACCTTGGCACCGCGGATTACAGTCAATGTTAAAGTTATTTAAATTTAGATCAATATTAAAGTTTTTTTGTTACTTTTTGCTAAAATAATAAGGTGGTTTAATTTTTTGGTTAAAGTCTCCAGTGATACACCATCAGTTTACAGTGTGGATATTCAGATTTGGTGATGTTCATATGTATTTCTGTCTGTCCTGAGAAATTTGGTAACGTGATTCCACAATAAACACTACATTGATAATTAAACTTGCTAAGCATATTCCTGTCCTTAATCGATGATCTGGTCATATATCTAGGCTGTCTGTTTGAATGATTGTTAGATTTGTATAGTTTTTTTTGTTGAGGATAAAATACTATATGAATGTAAGGACTGTTCCATTGAAACATATGCATTATTAAAAATAAGGCAATTTTAAATAAAAATTTCTGCTCCAAGTATTTTGATTACTTCGAGTTTGAATAAAAAACAAAACAATATTTGATATTGTTTGAGCCCAAAGACTTTTTCAGTGTAAACCCTGTTAGCACATTTATGCAAGAACTACTTGATGTAGGCAAGTGAAATTCTGTAAGGTTATATTTCATCAGGTCCATAACTTTATTAGACTTTTACCCAATTTCAGTGATTTTGAATCTTTTCAAATATGATTTATGACTTCTGGAATTGGATTATTTTGATGAAATTTTGTGAGTTTGTGAGGGGAGATACATGTTAACACAAACCTAGAGTAAGGAAAAGATGGGAAGGAATAAGGGGCAGAGTAAAAAGGGGTACCTATCTGTTTCTATCTGGCTGGAGGACAGAAGATACTTGATTTGTATTGGATGTCATTTTATTAGCTCACCTTTATTAGCCCATTGTGTATTGGATCTCATTTTGTATTAGCCCGTTGTGTATTGGATCTCATTTTGTATTAGCCCATTGTGTATTGGATCTCATTTTGTATTAGCCCATTGTGTATTGGATCTCATTTTATTAGTTCACCTGTATTAGCCCATTGAGAGTTGGATCTCATTTTATTAGTTCACCTGTATTAGCCCATTGTGTATTGGCTCTCATTTTATTAGTTCACCTGTATTAGCCCATTGTGTATTGGATCTCATTTTATTAGTTCACCAGTATTAGCACATTATGTATTGGATCTCATTTTTTTAGTTCACCTGTAGTAGCCCATTGTGTATTGGATCTCATTTTATTAGTTTACCTGTATGAGCCCATTGTGTATTGGATCTCATTTTATTAGTTCACCTGTATTAACCCATTGTGTGTTGGATCTCATTTTATTAGTTCACCTGTATTGACCCATTATGCATTGGATCTCATTTTGTATTAGCCCATTGTGTGTTGGATCTCATTTTATTAGTTCACCTTTATTAGCCCATTGTATGTTGGATCTCATTTATTAGTTCACCTGTATTAGCCCATTGTGTATTGGATCTCATTTTATTAGTTCATCTGTAGTAGTCCATTGTTAAACATACATTTAGGTATCCCTTTCTCTGCCCAATGACCTGACCATTAATATTCACTGTTAACATTTCATGTTTAAATTTTTGCATGTCAGATGGTTCACAACATAGCAAAGTGCATTTGTGAGACCACCTTGTTTCATGTAGTCATTGTTTTGATGCTAGCCCTTTATAAAACTTTCTTTTCAAGGGGTTTGGAATGGAGGTGCTCCCAAAATGGTTGGTTGTATCACAGGGAATGAAAGGGATGTTGGCTGCAGGTGCTAAAGCAAAGAAAAGGCAGCAAGAGAAGAAGGACTAAAAACTCAGAGCTGTATGGGTTAATTTTTAAACTCTGAGATCTTTGATAACATTTAGAATTATTTCTTAATTCAAATTGAAACAGGAATATATCAATCTGGAGTTATTTATTTTCATGGTTTTTCAAAAATGACATTTGATCAGTATATAATTCATGGATTTGTGAAGGGGTCCTTTTTGTTTTCACAAAAGGATCATTTTTTTGTTGTGTCTTTAAATTAGTATCAATCATGAAATCCCCCCAAATTATTAATGAACAAAAAAAATGAATTCACTATATATCATTATTAGATTTCTAAGATAGTGATGGTACATATTTCACATGCAAGGAAATACACTGTGAACTGAGACTAAGATCGTGATATGTGCTGACATGAAATGAACATAATTTTTGTTAAACTGACATTATCATTAAACTTTGATGTCAGTTGCATATATAGTCAGTTGCTGACACTTGTTAGCATGTACATTTCAGAAGATCAAGACAAGCAACTTGATGTAACCTGAGACATGAAAAGTAAGGATTGCAGTCTCATGTATTTCTCCCGTGACATGGTTGAGAATGTAACTCTGAGACTGGGATTTCCTTTTCTTGTTGTCAGTCCTTCTTTTAATTATGTTTCTCATCCATTTGTTTATCATTTCATTTTGTGAATTCATATAAATTTATTTTAATGCTTTTATTAATGCTAAGATGTGCTGACATGAAAAGAACATAATTTTGTTAAACTGACATTATCATTAAACTTTGATGTCAATTGCTGACACTTGTTAGCACATACATTTCAGAAGATCAAGACAAGCAACCTGATCTGACCAGTCTGAGACAGGAAAAGTAAGGATTAGAGTCTCATGTATTTCTCCTGTCACATGATTCAGAAAATGCAGTTTCACATATTTCTCCTGTCACATGGTTGAGAAAATATAGTCTTGTGTAATTTTCTCATTACATGGTTGAGGGAGTGAAGTCTCATGTAATTCTCCTATGGCATGGTTGAGAAAATGAAGTCTCGTGTAATTTGCCTGTGACACGGTTGAGAAAATGCCATCTCATGTAATTCTTCCATGACATGGTTGAGAAAATGCCGAATATAATGGTAATGAGGAATGGCAACATGCATTATTGCCTTCTCAGTAATATGGATAATTTTTTGTCAAGTTCACAGCAAGCACAAATTCTATGAAAATGTATGTCCATAAAGAGAAGTGAAATTGCAATATGATCAGATACTGATTTAGGTCCCAGTTCTAGAAATACTTGCGTATTAGTTCCTTGTTATGATGAAATATTGCAAATTTAAAACAGATATTCACAGGTTTCTTGAGCTTTGCTGCAGATGTATTCTGTGTTTTCAGTGGTCCAGGATTTGAAGAAAGTGCTGTCATAGAATTAGAAGGTCCTTTAGTTTCATATACTTATTCATTATTCCCTCATTTCAGCCATCCATATGCATTCCTTCCTGCTTTTGTAATGTTTGCTTTGAGATTTGCTAATAATAGTTCTGTTTAATGAGTGGAATGATTGTAAATAGGTCATTAGAAACATAGAGTAAATATAATTTTTATTTGTAATTTTCATATGAATCACAACATCTTAAAGTGTCATTTACAAAATATGCATGCTTAGGTAATAGTTATACTTTTAGAAAGAGGTGGCAAGATGTTCAGGAAATATCTCATACTAGACAACCAGTTTTTGAAAGAGCACTATTGGATGAAGTAATAGCTTAAAAAACGGCTTGTATAACATTTCATCAATGATGTTCCGAACTCCTTGCATTTTTGTATGTTGGTACATTTTGTACTCCTGCCCTCTGTGAAGCAGGGTATGTAAAAGTCCTGTGTCCGTCTGTCCTTCCATCTATCTTACAATCTCAGGACTAACTTTATATTTACGTTTATATAACTTAACTTTCAATTGGCACCATATAGCCAGTATTGTACTGACATGCTGTTAAACTTTGATACATCCATTGTTATGACTCTATGGTCTTAAACTAAGTAACAAAAAGAGTAAAAACCAACAAATTTTGTAAAATTCAACAAATAATTTAATTTCTTAGAAGAGAAAGTGAAAAATTAAAAAATACAGTATTGTTAGTTAAATCCCAAATGTTACTAAAAGTTATATCAAAATGAATTCCAGTTGTGTTCCAAATGAATTTCAATATGAATGTGCTGATTTGCCAGCAGTCTTGATGTGTCACAATGATATAATGCAAAATATCCCCGAATGAATTCGCAATAATTCCAAGATAGTGATTTTGTCCCAAATAACTGAGTTTTTTGTAATTCCAATGAATTTAATTTAAATAAATAAATCCCTCAGCTGAACAGAACTTGATTCCACTAAGATTGATGTTAAGATATGGAATAAGTAGTTCTGAACTAATCAACATTTATATATAAAAAACTAAGATACAATTACAGAACCAGGATGAGAGTCACAAGTTCATTTTCCCATCAGATTCATAAACAAGATCACTTCTAGAACACTCCTAACTTAAAAAACACTAAACCTTGAACTCGACATCTGTAAACATGTTTACCTCGAAGAAATAATGATCTTAGAATAAAATCTTAATTATCATAGACACGTATTAGCTATGTAATATGTTGTTTCCCAAAAAAAAAGGATGTGAGTAGTCAGGTAGGCCTGTATCCTTAATTACAGATGAAGGTCAACCACACAATCTAGATGTACATAACATATATTCATACCCTGCCCCCCAGTTTTTATTGATTTATCATAACCATCATGTGAAGATATGCATGTTCATTCATTGTGTTCCAGCTTTGTTTCAGAGGTATTGACAGTTTTTATTTACAGTTTGGGGTGCAGTATATGACACAATTTTGAGACAGCAAATAGTTTTGCATTATTCAGTGGATTTCTAAGAAACTCTGTGTGTGTGTGTGTGGCAGTCATCTGAAGATGCTCATATTGTTCAATCATTGTGTTCTTCTGACTTTGATAAGAGTTACTGCCCATTTCAACTTACAAGTAGATGCAATTTATGACACAATCTTGTGATGACAGGTCATTTTAGGATGGCACCATGCCATACTGCTTCATTCTACAACAGGCCATTTTGCTTCTGCACCATGCCTTTTTTTACATCCTACCAGGCCTTGTCCTTTTATGAGCTATAAAATTTCCCTTCTCATGTGTCACTAATGAGAACAGTCACTTATGTGCTTGATGCTCTTTTTATGGCTGTAAGGGGCAATTTGTATGGTTGTAAAGGGCGTATTATCTGTGCCCAAAACATTGTTTATTCATTGAGACCATTGATTAATGCCATGCAGTTATGCATGAAGGATGTCTTTGTTTATTTGTATTGCAAATGGCATAGGAGTAGGATATGTTTACATGAAGATTTTGAGCACCATTTCTGTATTTATTATCTATCTATCAATTATTCAGAAATTTAGTGTCATAAATATCAGTAAAGTGGCTTGGATTGTAAAGTGGTAATATGCTCACTATGCACCTCTTTAATCCTTGGTTCAAGTGAGGAAATAGAAGTGTACCATCCAGTGTTGGTGGTTTGCTGTGGGCTCTTCAGTTTCCAATTATTTTACGTAAAAAATGAAGTCAACAAGCTTGAAAATCTGTTAACGCTTTGCATGAACAGCCTTTGCTTCATTATAGTCATTCATGCAGTGTATAATTGATTTTTTATGTTCATAACCTTGAATTGTAGCATATTATGTTGTGATATTGTTTGCCCATCTGTCTATCTGTTACTGTTTTGGTCTCTGCAAAATAACTTTTAAATTAGTTGCTGCAGAACTTTGTGCATGGCTTAAATTTGAGGTAAAGAAGAATCCTATCAATTTTGGGATCAAATTGTTAAAGGTCAAGGTCACTGATTGAGATAAGGAAAATGGTTTCTACAGAGTAACTTGTTCTCAACCATGTAGTTACCAAACAAAGTGGATACCTTGTAGTTGGGTTAGAAAGAATGCAGTTGATTTCAGGGTTAAAGTTCAAGATCACTGTAGAGAAGAAAATTGGTTTCTGCACAATAGCTGGAGTTCTCCACAAGATTGTTGCTGCTGCTTCTCCTAAACTATTTTCAGGATTGCCATTAAACATTACACACACACATTCATCCCAAGGTTTAGCTTTTACTAATGAAAGTGGTGCTTCTTGGAGATTCAATATGGTCACCATAGCATCCTTCTTAAAAATCTTGTTATTGTTACAATATCTGAATGGATGAGCTGTTCATTAAAAGACTTTATGTCTAGTTGACCCTAAATGAAAATAGTGCCATCTTGAAAGTCTTGTCCTCGCTTCTTTTCCTGGATGGATAGTAATATATAGACATGGAGTTCTCACCCCAAGACTTAATGTGTCTAGTTGGTATGAAAATGAAAATGATGCTGGTCTGAGCTTCAATATGGCTGCCATGGCAGCCATATCAAAAATTTTGTTATCACTGTTCTCCCTAAATAGAAAATCATACTGACATGGAATTTCATCTGAAGACTTGGTATGATGTCTTGTTGGTCCCAAATGATATCACCATAAAATCCATACAATTTTAAACCGATATGGCTGGAAGGCCTGTAAATTCCAAATATTTGCTCATGTAAAGTTTCCATAACTGTAGCAATTAGATTTAATTTGTGAAAATATTGATATTAAATCAATTATTCAACATTTGTGTATACAATAACCTTTGACCTTATTTATTTATATCTACCAAAATTTTTAAAAATTTGATATGGTAGAAAAAAATATGATTTATGGTTCAGTCATTAAAGCTCAATGCAATGTCAACATTCAATAAAATCAATATTGAAAAAATACTCTATAAAATCTATTGATTATTGCATTTTCTTTTAAGGCTTTCATTGAAGAGAAACTACCGGGATCAATCACAATGAAAATGATACAGTCAGCCATGCTTTCAAGGAGGGAAAAAGTCAAACAGAAATTACAACACAAGAATAAATAAGGATTTGCAAAGACATAACAGTACAAGTTTTTTTGCAAATTAATTTTAAGTATAGATGAATTTTTTAAATTAAGTACCCAGACAAAAACATTAAAAATGTACAAATTCATTCACTGTATAGACATGTCAATATTAATTGTTACAAAGTATTTTTATTATGAAGTTGAAAGAAAGCTGTAAGGAATAATCATTTAAACAGATCATTAGCAGTTTTTAATCAGGCAGAAAGTTTGAATGTTAAATATGGTTTGGACCATGGAATTTGTGAAGATGATACATGCATACATACCTTTATAATAGTCATATGAATCAGAGGAAAGAACTAGATATTTACAACACCTCTTTAAAGGTCATGTCAGCAGGGTTGTCAGGGAAGCTGAAATAGAAGTGAAAGTGGACAAAATTTTCATTTTCAGATGCATGAAAATTCCAACAACCGTTTCCTCGGTATGTTTTTTTTGTTGGTGTAAATCTCTTTTATTTGATCTGTTTCAGCAAAGCAAGTGTCAGTCATGTATAATGGGAGCTATCAAAGAAAGCTCAAGTAATTGTAATCGGATTAGGTGGAGTCATTTTGGATAGATCTTAGCAACCAAGGAGATTATGACACCTGTTAATTGATTGTAAGCTCCTAATGATGATTTTGATCTAAAGACTAATTACACGTGTGTGATCAGACATGTGTTTGTGAAACATATTACTCAGCACAGTTTTAATCCATCATTATTGTAAATCCTTCCATGACGTTTGGAACACTTGCATTTTATCTCATACCATATTTAGAAAAATAGTACCAAGATTTTGGGACTTGTTTTGTTTGTCAGAGGAATACAAACTTTCAATGTCAATCATCATAAAATGTCAATAATCATAAAATCACTTGCTTTTAAGTGTCATGTATGGATTTACTTGCAGTTTTAAGTGATTATCATATGTGTACTTTTCTGATGGCAACTTTACATAATTTCTTTGGTGGCAAGTACAAGGCCACAGATAAGCAGGATTCTTGTGAGACTGGCCAACACAGAAATTGAGAGATGTCTCGTTTTTATAAAGAAAAAAGCACATGCTAAAGAGAGACTGAGAGATTTGTTGAATGAATCATGGAATATTACAGGGTCCTCTGCTCGACTTACCATAGCTAGACTTTAATAAGTATGTCATATCTTTTTGTAGTAATATCAGTACAATTTCTTTTTTGCTGAAAGTGTATGATTCATTAATTTAAAATATATTTTTTCCTCTCTTTGAAATAGTGTTTTCTTTATTATACCCATGACTCTATGAGAATACATAGTTATCCTTGTATCCATCTGTCCTCGGTCAGTCTGTCCATCTGGCACACAATCTCATTAACACAAATTGCCCAACAGCTTCTGATAGAATGCCATGAAACTTAGTAAATAATTTGGTAATCATCTAGTGATCCACATATCAACAGATCACTGCACACACAATTTTTATAGGAGTTGTTACTGTTCTTCGCTTGTAGCTGAATGCAAGGTGACAGAATTTGTGAACACAACCATTTTTACAGATTTCAGTAGACAGCCATGAAAACAGGTAAAGATAAAATTATCAGATGTACATATCAGCAAATCACTTTGCTCCTGCAATTTTTCTTGGAGTGTTTGCTGTTTGACTAGTCTCACAGTTTTGAATGGATTGTCATGAAACTTTGTACTTGTTATGACCCTGTTCTTAAAATGTGGCATACTTACAAATTACCACCATTACAACTTTTGTTAGAGTTATTGCCCTTTTTGTACCGAATCATAATGCTGTATAAGACTGGATTTTGTGAATTAAATTTGCAGTGTTTTTTATGGAACACTTTGAGACTTGGTAAGATGCATCAACTGACAAATCTTTTTGCTTCCTTGATATTGATGTTAGTTATTTCACTTTTTGACTTGCAGCTTGATGAAAGAATTTTATGAATGCAACCTGTCTTGCAGTTTTTAGTGGATTGCTCTGAAATGTAGTACATATTATTGATATCATCAGAAGATAAGCATTTGGATTTGGTATTGTATCCACACTATTTGCTTAAGTGTTATATCAGTTTGTCACTATAGACATCTCCATGATTGGTAAGGGTGGGAGAGGCAGGTATATATTTATGTGAACAGATTGTTTCCATTTGTGTAGTTTTTATATTGCTTTCAAATTGTAATGAACAATTAAGGATATTTATTAATAATAATGAAATGTGATGCCTTTGGAGAAGATTCACATATAGTTTGATCACTGTTCATTGGAACATATGGAAAATATGAATGGTCAGATGTATATTAAAAATTTAATGATGGTGATTTGTATGATCACTGCATATCATAAAAATTGTACAGTAAACTCCCAATCTACACATATTCCACTTGCCCAAATCTCGCATTTATATAAATTAATATTAACAACCAAGCAGAAAAATACACATTGAGACTTGCATCATTTGTTTACATATGCTTATCTGCAGCTGGGTTCCCAGGCATGAACTGACATATTTTATGTGTTCAACCATAATGAAGATTTGGCTCCCCATTGATGAATGGATTTGAGTCACTCAGATTTAACATGCATGAGGTTTCTTATGAATGCAATATAAGTGTTAATCGCAGGTTTATTTTATATATTTATATTAACACTTATCTCTATGTCTGTATGATAAATACATTCCTTAAAATTAGAATATATCTTTATATTTGTATAGATGTCTGCATAGAATCGAAGAACGTTTCATTTTATGATAAACAGCCACAAAAGTATTGATTTTCTGATGCAGATAATGTTACGGGTTTAGGCTCGTACAAAAGTAACAAAGAAAAGAGTGAAGCTAACAAGCTTTGTAAATTTAACAAAATAATTTTGTTCCCTAGAAAACAAGGTAAAAATATGAAAAAGGACTTATGGTTTGTGAATCTAATCCAAAAATTAATCCTAGAATTTAAAAATATAAGTCCTATCACTAAAAAGTCCTAATTGAATCAAAGTTCGAATCCCAACGAAGTTCCAAGATGAAAGGCAATGACGTCCTCTATAACCTGTCCTGTGTTGTTGTGTGAACAGTTACTTGTTGAATCACCAATTCCAGCTTTAGAATTCCGAATAATTTCCAATAAGTGTCTTTGTCCAAGAATTTTGATAAAGAAGAGCACTTGTATGTTTCCAGAGAAATTAATTACTAATTCTGAAAACTAGAAAAACTTAACTCAAACTGATCACAACACAAAATACCTCTGAGTTCCAAAGGTATCAATTTACGACTATTTCACTACAAAACTTCAGTTTTAGCCCCAGCTAAAACATAATTCAGACCCACATGATAGGGTCATGTGATCACTTAGTTCAAACAACGCAGCAAAATAATATGTCAATTAGCACATAGGCTATTTACAGGTTTGATTGTACTGAACGAATCTTACTATAAGATTCAGTAATAAAAAGTTGTTTACAAAATAGAGCTAACGCGCAAGCCAAGTATGACCTTGATTACAACCAATGATTTTCACTGTGTTTACCAATTTTTTAATCAAGGTCAGGAACTAGGTCAGCTAAAACTACAATGTAGCAACACTATTGCGTTTTAATCAGGCTAAAAAGAACTGAATTGAATTTTCTGAAGAAAAAAAATTTCAATTCCAGTGAATAAAGTTATCATTACAATAACATGTAATGAAATAAAAATAAAATAAAAAAATTAAAACTAACACAAAAGTAATTAAATTACATATACGTAACAATAAACTAAAAAAAATAAGAAATTTTTTAATTTTCTGAATTCGACACCAAAAATACATCAGAGATTAATGAAGCTGCGGAGAGATTACATTAGGTGACAAAAAAAATACATCAGAATACATATTCATGCAATGTTTACTTGGTAACCTTTAATGAAATAATAATAAATAGAACAATTAACTTTTAAGTTCAAGATATTGTAGCAAAAAATGCTTCAAAAATTGAGAATAAAATTAAATTTTTATGGTAATACAATTTTTTTTGAAAGTGATTGAATCCATTTACAGTTTAAATATTTTTTTATTTCATTCCATAACCCAATTTAGTATTTATTGAATGAAATATATGGACACTTCACACAGTTTCGCATTTCTTCAGATATCTTTCACAAAACTGGGAAAATGTGCCTACATCTATTTCAGTGTGTTAAATTTACTCAATAAATTTGATTTAAACAAGACATAATGGTGTCAGATATATGATGTTTTCTATGGAGTAGGAAATTTATAGCCTGTAAACATGTCTGTTTTCTTTGGTACTTACTCAATATATATTCCAAAAATCTTGATAGAATTAAGCACACATATATATGGCACACAAACATTAAACTCTTATAATTGCAATTCTTTAAGATTTATTTTTTATTTTTATTTTGTTTTCTAAAGATCAGTTTTAGAGCCTTATTTAAGTGTATGAATTCTTGTTGAGGGCGTTTGCTATATAGCTAAGTATAGAACGGGATTCTGTATATGTAATGGGACCACTCCTGTGGCCTAGTGGTTAGAGCATCCGCATCGGATGTGGGAGGTCGTGGATTTGATCCCTGGCCAAGTCATACTAAAGACTTATAAAAATGGTACTAACAGCTGCCTCGCTTGGCGGTCAGTATTAAGAGGTCAGTGTTAGGACTGGTCAGCCTGGTGTCAGGATAATGTGACTGGGTGGGACATCATACTACATGTCTGCGGCATGATGCCCCAGAGCTAAACATCACTATAAACTGCCACACTGCAAACATCATAGTGATATGACTGAAAAATTGTTAAAGCTACATTAAAAATCCAAATCACACATACACACTATCTGAAATGTAATAGTTATGTCAATCTGAAAAAAAAATAATTCTACCAATGGTAGGCGATCTAAGGTTTTGGACAGCATGGTCTTGATCTTTTATCAAAATGGGCATATGTGATCTGAGTAGAAGTTCATTATTCAAAGCAAAGGATGTGTTGTTTAGTTTGACATATGAATGACTCTTGGATTTTATGCTCGCATGAGTTCCTTGTGACTTGACCGAATCATTATTGTCCAGACATGTGAGTAACCAATTTTAATTTCTTTAAATCTATTTTTGTGTTCATTAACAGTTTAGGCTACCTATAGGGCTACCTACAAATGAAATTAAGACTCTTGGTAAATGGTTATAGTGATGGGGATCCAATAGTCAAATAGTGCAAGGCATCGACGATGACAGTTACATTGGGGAAGTATCTGGATTTTTCTCCCACCCCCTCATCATAACTATCAGGGTCAGTGTCTTACATTGTAAAACTGTGAGTACAATTGTTCTAATGTTACTCTTTGAACCCCCCTCCTCCCAATCCCAGTCTCCATTTACCTATAGTTTTAAATCTATTTGTAACAAGCTACAGTGAAAGTGTGTACAACATAGCCACAATGTTTTTCTCAGCCGATTTTTAGTTTCCCAACTTCTTTCTCAAATCTAGCCAAAGAATTATTTTGTCTTCAGAAAAACTACAAAGATTTGTTATTAGATTCTGTCAAATCGGTTTATTCTATTTTCTAAATAAAATATAAACCCACCGTTTTTATTTCATTTTAAAGGCATTCAGTATGTATGCCTTTTGATTCAGTGTTTACATTAGTTAGTTTGCACATGACTTTATTTATTGAAGTTAGTATATAAAGTAGTTCTCCATACAGTTTATACAGAAATAAATGCAACTGGGCCTGATCACATGGTTATGTTCTGACAAATAGAGATCTTCCCTACATTTAACAACTGATGCAGCTGCAATTGTTAATAGTGTAAACGTTAAGTGCAAGTAACTTGAAAATAGGAGAATCAAGATAACTGGCTACTCTCTGAGAAATTAAATATTTTAAGGAAACATGTAATGACATGTTTTGTGAACATTTTGCCCTTTACTATGCAATACTGCCTTTTGATGCCAGGCCTTTCCTGCAGTCATACCTTTGATGCCAAGCCCATTACTGTGCATTCATGCCTTTTAATACCAAGCCCTTTACTTCACAGTCTTGCTTTTTGATACCATGCCCTTTACTATGAAGTCATGCCTTCTGATGCCAAGCCCAGTACTGTGCAGTCATGCTTTTTGATGCCAAGCCTTTTATAATGAAGTCATGCCCTTTGATGCCAAACCCTTTTACTATGAAGTCATGCCATTTGGTGCCAGTTCATTACTGTGCAGTCGTGCCTCTTGATTCCAAGCCCTTTCCTGTGCAGTTATGCCATTTGATGCCAAGCCTTTTACTGCAGTCATGCCTTTTGATGTCTATCCCTATCATGCCTTTTGATGCCAATCCCTTTACTACAGTCATGCCTTTTGATGCCAAACCCTTTACTGCAGTTATGCCATTGATGCCAGTCCCTTTATTGCAGTCATGCCTTTTGATGCCTATCCCTATCATGCCTTTTGATGCCAATCCCTTTACTGCAGTCATGCCTTTTGATGTCAAACCCTTTACTGCAGTCATGCCATTTGATGCCTATCCCTATCATGCCTTTTGATGCCAGTCCCTTTACTGCAGTCATGCCTTTTGATGTCAAACCCTTTACTGCAGTCATGCCTTTTGATGCCAAACCCTTTACTGCAGTCATGCCTTTTGATGCCAAACCCTTTACTGCAGTTATGCCTTTGATGCCAGTCCATTTACTGCCATCATGCCTTTTGATGCCAAACCCTTTACTGCAGTTATGCCTTTGATGCCAGTCCCTTTACTGCAGTCATGCCTTTTGATGCCAGTCCCATTGCTATGAAGTCATGCCTTTTGATGGGCAAGCCCTTTACTATGAAGTCACACACTTTGATGCCAAGCCCATTATTTTGCAGTCATGCCTCTTGATGCCAAGCCCTTTCCTGTGCAGTTATGCCTTTTGATGCCAAGCCTTTTACTGCTGTCATGCCTTTTGATGCCTATCCCTATCATGCCTTTTGATGTCAAACCCTTTACTGCAGTTATGCCTTTGATGCCAGTCCCTTTACTGCAGTCATGCCTTTTGATGCCTATCCCTATCATGCCTTTTGATGCCAAACCCTTTACTGCAGTCATGCCTTTTGATGCCTATCCTATCATGCCATTTGATGCCATCCCTTTACTGCAGTCATGCCATTTGATGCCAGTCCCTTTTTTAAGTCATGTCATTTGCTGCCAGTCCCTTTACTGCACAATCATGCCTTTTTGAAATCTTTCATGACACATCCTATCAAGATGCCAGTACTACCAAAATAAAGTTTTTACATCATAATTAACACTTTATGTGGCTGATGGAATGAAACTGGAAAGTAAATATGAAATAAACCTTTAATCACACAATTAAAACAACTGTGCAATTCAATGTACAGTTGCCCTTTGAATGTAACAAGATGTCCACTATTTGTAAATATTGGATAAGTATCCCATGGTAACAGTGGGAAGTAAGTTACAAATTCTAATACTGTAAATTCTCTATTTTTCATGGTGTACCAGTTTTTTTTTGTGAATTTAATGGTTGCTACAAATCAAATATTAAGGATGCAGTGAACATGATCCTTCCACAAAATGAAAATGACATTTTCAAACTCACTTCTTTAAAATCAAAATGACACGTTCGCAAATCCACTTCTATGGAAATTACACATTCCCAAATCCACTTCTACAGAATTAAAACAACACATTCCCAAATCCGTTTGTATGGAATCAAAATGACATATTCCCAGATGCATGAATTCAAGTACTGATCAATAAATGATTTGTATTTTGCAAAACCACAAAAATTGATATCTATGAAAAGTAGGTGAAGTCAAGGTATTACATTTGAAATATCTTTTATATCTGAGATGAGTCGATACCCTTCTTTGAACCATTTCCATTAATTATGGTCAATGTTTCATCAAAATGGAGGTAACTGGGGGCAAAACCTAGAGCTTTGAAATGATGCTGTGCACTAAAAATACAAACATGGACATTTGTTGACTCTTTAAGGTAATTTCTATGATTTCAAGAAGCATATATGAAAAAGTGACTGATCTCTAAATATGTATGAATTCTTTTATATTTCAGAAACATTTGGCTGCTAATTTTAAGATCCAGCAATATGACAAATATACAAAGGAAGTCTTTTGAATATTCATCTATTTCAGAAGTAGGACAAGCATATATTGTAAAATCACAATTTGAGGAGAAATTGTGAAACATTTTGGTGAAAAAGAGTTAGGAATTTTTACTCACCTGATTTTGACCTTTGGTAACCTGGGTTACAATTCATGAAAGGCTGCCTTTATACAAAATATGCATTCTCCATACCGAAACAGGAAATGTGCTCATTATAGTAACTAGGGCTGAAGAGGAAATTGGTTTCTTTCCTGTATTGCTATATGAGATGCACTGCACTACAACACTTTATATGAGCGTACATTATAACATTACGTCTGATTCGAGGTATATTAAATCACCCCAGTGAGCTTACATTATAAAATTACGTATGATTCGAGGTATATTAAATCACCCCTGTGAGCTTACATTATAACATTACGTCTGATTCGAGGTATATTAAATCACCCCTGTGAGCTTACATTATAACATTACGTCTGATTCGAGGTATATTAAATCACCCCAGTGAGCTTACATTATAACATTACGTCTGATTCGAGGTATATTAAATCACCCCATTGAGCTTACATAATAACATTACATGTGATCTGAGGTATACTAAATCACACCAATGAAATTAAAAGATAACATTACATCTGATTCAAGGTCTACTAAATCACACCAATGAGCTTAGAACATAATGGTTTATTTAGGAACAAAAACTAGACGAACATTAAATATTAGCCACAACCTTTTTTTTTTTTTATTAATTTTGCAAAATCTTTGCCAGACATTATTAATGGCAACATTTCCAAGCCTTCTTCTGTACAGAATATGTTGTTACGTATAGTCTCGTACAAATGTAACAAAAGAAAAGAGTGAAGTCAACAAGTTTTGTAAGTTGTAACAAAATAATTTATTTCCGTAGAAAACAAGATAAAAATATGAAATAGGACTTACGGTTTGTGAAAATAATCCAAAAATTAATCCTAGAATTGAAAAATATAAGTCCTATCACTAAACAGTTCTATTTGAATCCAGGTTCGAATCTCGAAGTTCCAATATGGAAGGCGATGACGTCAGATGAGGTCGTTGTACAGAAGGCAACAGTTCCTCATTGAATCACAATTTATAATGTTCCCGTTAGAATTCCAGAATAAATTTCTACCGAATGTCTTTGTCCCAGAATTTTATAAAGAAAAGCACTTGTTTTGTTCTCCAGAGAATATGAATTATTAAATCCCAAAAAATAGATGAACTTCAAAATAAACTGGCATCAACAATAAAAAAAACACCTTGAGCTCTTAAAGGTGTATGATACGACTGGCAAAACTATTAGAAATCGTCTATCTTAACCCCTGATTTTAGATCATATGGTGGCTCACGTGATGGGGCTATGTGATCATTAATTTGAACAGCGCAGTAAAAAGAATGCCATTTTGCATGTATGCTAGAATAGCCCTATCTAAGAATCAGATTCCCACACTGGAAATAAATAAAAAAGAAAGGCTGTTTACAACTTAGCTAACACGTGGGCCGAACATGACCTTGGTAATAGCCAATCATTTTCATTCAATGTTTACAAACGTCTCAACCAAGGTGAACTAAAAATAGTGATAAAGCAACCGTTATGTTCTATTCAGGTCAAGTGAATTTTCCGAAAAGAGATTCAGATCCAATGAAAATTATCATTACAATAAATTGTAATGAAACAAAATTAAAATATAAAAAAAAAAGAATTTAAAACTAACATACCAGTAATTAAATTACATATACGTAACAATATTCAAATAAATTCATTGGCAAGTGGCTTCTTGTCCAGTTCCTTTAAAGTCTTTGATTGGCTCTATTAACAAAGCTGTATGCAGTGATAAAGATAATAGGACTGTGTTTTCATACAGTCATTATTTGCAAGTTGTCGATATTTCCATGTTGAATTTCTAGTAAGCTTCAGAGAGTCCCATTAGAGAAATCACAAACACACACACATGCATGTGTTTATTTATGTTTTCATTGCTTTTCATTCCTTCAATGCTCAATTAAAACATGAACAACTGTTTATCATGGATATGATATGAAAAAATGGGGAATGTTTTTAAATTTGTCTGATTGTTGAGTGATGATTATTTTTTAATGTACCTATTCTACAGTTAGCCAGATACTCAAGGTTATCTTATAGTTCAAGACAATGGGTTTATTAATGGTAATAATATCTACATGAACATTCAAACTTTGTCCTTTAAATGTGGCCAGAATGACCTCATTAGCATTTGGATGTACTTTTTTCATTGATTGTAATGATATTGTATATATGATCATTCACAGCATTTCAGTTACCATAATAAATTATATAGAAGATTTTCCTCTCTTGCATCAAAAAATGTATCCAAATAGGGAAAAATGTATGCTTACATCCATGCATCTTCTTTGTTGTTTGTCCCTCGAGTTCAAAGGTAACCATGACATTACTAACTGGTTTAGTGTCTGTGAGCTTTTAAGTGGTAGATCTAGTCAGTTTGTGCCCAGAACTGTCTGGCAGATTGGACAGCAGATGCCGCTTGCGGTTGCTTGATCAATAGGGGATGTGCTGCAGTTGAGAGATTTATGCTGCTTGCACTTCTGCACTGTCTTTGGAATTATCCTCAGTTCATAATCTGTAGCTCCAGCATAATTGGGACTGTGCCAGATTGAACAATCCTGTGCAAGATCTTCCTAAGACTGAGGGTCAGTGTCGAAGTGTTTCAGAGATGAGGGAGTCTGTGAAGTATTTCTTTTGACCTTCCTGAGTTAGTTTGCTTTCACTCCTTAAGCTTGCCATACAGGTCTTTGATAGTAGATCGTCTGACATCCTGGTGATGTGACCTATCCATCTAATCTGAGATTTCATCAACAGAGTGTGGATGCTTGGAATACCTGCTCATGTAACAACCTCAGTGTCTGGGACCTTGCCCTGCCACCTTATACTCATCATGTTCCTCAGGCCTCCCTTATGAAAATGGTTCAGTTCTTGGCACGGTGTCTGTTCACAGTCTTGGTTTTGCCGACGTATAGCAGGGTGGCAACACAGTCGCTTTGTAGACCTTCAGTTTTGTTTATAGACTGATGTTTCTGCACTCCCAAAGGATCGTTTAGGCTGCCAGAACCCACATCTCATTAGAAGAAGACTTCTCAGAAAAAGACAAAGTACCTGATAATAAAAGACTCTGAGAAGCTCCTGTATCCCTTAATTTTAATAGGGATAGGATTGGCTGAATCACCCAAGAGTGATATAGAACCCTTCGACTTGAATGGTTCATAATTCTCCATAATCAAATCAGACTGGGGTTTATTAGACCCAACAAATGTATTGCTTTCAATACATGACCTTGACCTCTTGGAAAAGAGCATTTGGAATAGGTCTATCTTGATTCTGATGCTTTTTTCAATTGTAGCAATCAGAAATAACGTGTCCTTTCTTCTTGCAATAGGTATACGTAGGAAGAGATAAGGATTTCTGATCAAGCTTATCAGAAACTTGATTTCTAAAAGTTGTGCCAGTCTGAAATTTAGAAGGGCTCGTATTAGGCTAAAATACTTTTTTTACCAAAAGACTGCTGAGTGGAAGACTTGCCTACAAAAGAAATTTTATGAGCTAAGGAATACTCGTCAGCATACGAGCAGCATTTTCCAAGGGTTCGACCTTGTGCTCATCAAGATAAGTTTTAATGTCACTATGGACACAATTCTTAAACTCTTCAAGTAATACAAGTTGTCTCAGATTCTCATAATCTTGATCAACGTTCTTGGCTAAGCACCATCTATCAAACTGTTGTGCTTTTTCCCATGCAAATTCGACATAGGTCTGGTCAGTTGACTTTCTATAATTCCTAAAACCTTGTCGATAAGCCTCGGGTACCAACTCATAAACCTTTAAGATGCATTCCTTAACCAGATCACAGTCAACACTTTGCTTTTCTGATGGGGAAGCTTAGATATATCGGGCTTTGCCTAAAAGTGCACTCTGTAATAATAGAGTCCAATGCTCCCTTCGCCATTTTGAATTTTCAGCAACGTTTTCAAAACAAGGAAATTATTTGCCTACTTCTTTTTCTCTAAAAGGGAGCACTAACCTAATATTCTTAGTATCATCAAAATTTGAATTTGTATGTAAAGTGGGAATGTGGTTTTCACTTGCCAGCTCTAATTCCCTTAATCTAAAGTGATATTCCCTTTCTTTCTTTTCTCTTTGCATTTGCATTTGTCTCTCTCTCTCTCTCTCTCTCTCTCTCTCTCTCTCTCTCTCTCTCTCTTCTTTCTCCAATTGCAACTCCATTTGCTTCTCTCTCTCCTCCTTATCTAACTGGATTTGTTTCTCTTCTTTCTTTAACTGCATTTGTTTCTCTCTCTCTCCTATTTCTCCAATAGCATTTGTTTTTCTTCTTTCTGTAACTGCATTTGTTCCTTCTCTTTCTCCAATTACAACTGCATATGTTTCTCCCCCTCCTCTTTCTCCAACAGCATTTTCCTCTCTCTCTCTTTTCTCCTTATCTAATTGCATTTACATTTGTTTTTCCTCTTTCTGAAGTTCAAGCTTTTTTAACTCTAATTCCATCTTGTATTTTAATTTTAATTCCTTTACTTTTATGTCAGAGTCTGATACAGACTTACTGATTGAAACCAAAGCACTTTTATCCAAAACATTCTTTTCCACCAAATATTGGACAAAAATATTGTTTATTTCTTGCTTCGTTAAAGAAGCTTTTGTCTCAGAAAGATCATATATTCTGGCAAGTTGAAGCAATTCATCTTTCTCAAGAATTCTTTTCCACCAAATATTGGACCAAAATATATTTTATTTCTTGCTTCGTTAAAGAAGCTTTTGCTTCAGAAAGATCATATTTTCTGGCAAGTTGAAGCAATTCATCTTTTTTTCAAGAAGTCTAACTGTTCCTGAGTAGGATTTGAAAGAAAGATCTCCACTTTTGATGACATTGTAAAACAGCTGATTTATTTCACTAAAGATTTCAAAAATGAAAATTAATGTTAGGGATTTAAAAAATTCAGAAACTAGGGGAATTTAAATTCAAAAACAAAGTTTTCTGAAATATTTTAGCAAAATTCAGATCCCAAGGACGAGCGCCCAGTTTTCTGTTACGAGTCTATGCTCTTAAAATAAGTAACAGAAAAGAGTGAATACAATAAGCTTTGTAAAATTTAACAAATAATTTTTTTCCCTAGAATACAAAGTGAAAAATTAAGAAAAAAGAACTTACGGTTTTACGAATGAAATCCAAAAATAATCCAAGAATTAAAAATAGGAGTCCTAGTAATAAAACGTCCTGAATGAAACTGAGTTCGAATCCCGATGAAATCCGAAATGGAAGGCGATGACGTCTGTTGTGGTCAGCGAAGTGCTGCTGTGTCAACAGTCTCTTGTTGAATCACAGAAAATATTCCAGTTTTGAATTCAGTATAAATTCCAATAAATGTCTTTATCCAAGAATTTTGTTAGAGCACTTTTATATTTCCAGGGAAAAGAATCACTTGAATTCAACAATTTGAAGAAAATAAAATTTCAATCCAAACTGGTCACAACATAATACAACTTAACGTGTCAAGTGTTTAAGCCCAACAGTTATACGACTAATTAAGACGTAAAACAGATTCCCAGATGAGGGTCAAAAAAGTTCATTCTTCTGGAAAAACAGAAGTTGTACCAATTGATAAATGCTACTTGTTACGTTTCTTACTCTAAGAAAGGAAAAAAAAAAAAGTTGTTTACCAAAACTGTCACTGATTTTGAAACGAGGTCAGGAACTAGATATAATGTTTCTATTATTAGTTGTTTATGTCAGTGAAATAAAAAAAAATCAATCAGGTCAAACAGAACTGAACTCAATGTTACATAACAATAGCAGGTAATGGAGTTAAAAAATGTAAAACTAACAAACAAACAATTAAATTAAATATACATAACATTAACAATTTCGTTACCTCCTTCAGAAATACAACTCGCTAAGTGCTTTTGTTTAATGATTGACTTACATGCACCAGCAAACAAGTGCAGAGTATCAGATCAAAAGGGTTTTCAGTGGTATAGTATGTTTAGGGACCAGCTTCGCACTTCTAAAAGAGACCGCCGTAAGGCAGAAGGATTTGGCTATCCACCAGCCCCACTGTTCATAAGCAGATCTAAGGAGCTGCGAAGAAGAATGTCACATTACACTACAGTTACAAGATCACTGAAAGTTCCAGCTGTACAGGTTACGAAACAGTTAATGTCGAGGAATAAATGTACACCTTACCTCCGGTCGACGTTCAGGACTTGTTTGCAGATTTCCTCCATAACAAACTACAATCCATTAGAGATAAGACTGATAGCACAATTTCAGTTGACTCGTCGTTACCATACAGTTGTGATACAGAATATCAACGGCAACCTTTAACAGCATTTGAACCTGTCTCTATGGATGTGGTACATAACATTGTGATGAAGAGCGCCCCAAAGTCATGTGAACATGATTAGATTCGGATACCGCTGCTATTTAAGTAATTAGATTCAATATTACCTTCACTAACCAATGTTATCAATACTTCTCTTTCATCCGGGGAATTCCCATCATTTTTCAAAACTGCCGTCGTAAAGCCTCTGTTGAAGAAACCCACGCTTTACGATAATAATTTAAAGAGATACCTCCCTTTTTCTAACTGGTATGTCAAAAAAAAGTTGTTCTATCCCAGTGTATCTCATCTAAATTCAAATAGACATTTTAGCAATTGGAGTCTGCGTATTGCTCCAACATAGTACTAAAACTACAGTTCTGAGAAGAGTTAATGACCTTCTCTCTACTTTGGATAGTGGAAAGATTACTTTCCTCACCCTCCTTGACTTGTCTGCGGGATTTGACACAATAGACTATGATGTATTACCTCACGTTCTCCAGTTTGCATTTGATGTTCAACATATTGCCTTACATATTGTGCCCGTAAATGGAAAACATTCCAGCCCAGTCGATCAATGTTTTAGTGTTCCACAAGGCACTGTTCTCGGCCCCGTTCTTTTCATTCTATACACTCAATCACTCTCAAGTGTCGTAGATCTACATCCAGTGTCTCACCTATCTATCGCTGCTGACACTCAAATATGCAAATCTAGCTGTCGTCGTACATATTTATGTGTTATCTAATGTAATAATCTCTAGTCGGGATGCATCATAATCTAGTGGCTGTATTGGAGATAATGGCCAACCTGCCTTTGGCAAGGGTTAACCAGTATTGTAGTGTCTCGTCCAAAATACTTCATATTACAGAAACACAATAATTTTAAATATCCTGTATACATTTAACTGAGTAATAAACAATAAAACGATACAGAAAACATTCTTTGCCAGCATTTTATTATGGTTTGTTTTTACCTCTCTACAGCGAGTTGTCTTTCTAGCCCCAGACGGAAAAAGAATTGAAGAATCCTTATCGAATGCTGCCAAGTTTTATTATCTGGGGTATCTTTTTCGTTTTGCCAATGCAATAATTTTCCATCAAATGACAAATTACATATTCCTCAATCCTGACCCAACTACAAACTTCCAATAAATATATACGCTAACCAGATATGACCTAGCAGCTTTCGGAGGATTATTCATACGGGCATGACTAGTTTCACAAAAAATTTCCTCAAAATGAGATGTTGCATTAGCTCATTTGTGGTATTTCTGAAAATATTGAGAGAGTGTTGCATGCAAGGAGTCTCTCTATTGAACGAATCAAACGCCTGCACGTGTCTGGCTTGAGGCCGATTGTTTTCGCCTATTTCCAGGGACCTCAAGATCACAGTCGTTGTTAACTGATAGGTTCTTAAACGCGAATACCACAAATAAATATTTCTCTACTCACCTAATAACCACATCTCAAGAAACTCTAATTTCACACTTGCATGTTTTGTTCTTTTTTGGGGGTGAGGGTGGGTGGGTTCACACATGTATAACTCTTCAGTAAGCTTGTCCTAATATTAGTATTCCATGCCATGCAATACAAAGCACAACACAACATCTAATACAAAAAAATATTCCTATCTCAAGCTACTGAACACATGTACTTAAAATATTCAGATAATTCCCTACGTTAAGAAATTGGGGAGGGCCGATTTTACAATACTCTGCTGTCATAAAGTCTCATGAATACCGTACATTATGACGTCTGCTCCTAGAAACGGGCTGAGAAATTTCTTCCCAGCACCGTCTCCCCATAATCAACAATCGCTAAAACGTAACAAAGCTATAAACGGAGATGTAAATACAAATAGTATATACCCCAGGTTTATTGCAATAGAAATAACAAAGGGATGTAAAAAAAAACAACCTGTATGGCTCTACACCTGAGAATGTTTTTATTCTTGAATAATGATCAGAGGAATGTATTGAATTTGACGACATCTTCAGTTTTCTGCAAAGATCAAACAATACTCATTTCAGGAAAATGCAGGATATCATGACTGTATTTAATCAGTAACGCATATTTAATGATGTGTATACAAAATTCACATTCCAAATCCAGCAATAGAAGAAATATTGCAAAATCTCAGTGAAAGAAAGAAAATCGGGAGATGTTTCGTGAAGTTGGGAGCAAGTTCACTCGAATGTATCTAGCGTGTGTGACATAGGCGCCTGCACATAGGAACAAGGGGGGTGGGGGAAGGGCATTTTGCCTCTAAAGATGTTTTGGCCTACATCCGTAAAACTGTAAAACTGCACAGCTGACCATTACATATTTGCCCGCCCCCTACCCCCGTCCGAAAATAATTCTGTGGACGCGGACGTCCCTGGTGTTTGGTGCAGCATTTTCGCTAACCACTGGTCGTCGATTCGCTTTGTTCCAAATCAATCGCTGGCATCTTTATCTAGTGTTTTAGATAAGTGCCCTCTTGCGGATAAATAAGTCCCCATCTGAAGCCACCGAAATCAATTGCTTAGGAGAAAGCTTATTACATGGCATTTTAGGAATTAAATCAGGCGATTTCATAGCAACTCTAAATGTTTACAGGAGTCATGATTTTGTTATTGCACTTAGAGATTCAAAACGTTTCGACCGATTTTCATAATTATATAAAATATTGAATATTTGAACCATTTTGTAGCTCAGAGTATGGGAGCTAATAGATTGTTGTAATATATATATAGATTTTCTTGACGCTGTTGCACTGTTTGTAAGGATATGTAGTCCCAAGAAAAGAAGTCCTAAGAGATTCAAAACGTTTCGACCGATTTTCATAATTATATAAAATATTGAATATTTGAACCATTTTGTAGCTCAGAGTATGGGAGCTAATAGATTGTTGTAATATATATAGATTTTCTTGACGCTGTTGCACTGTTTGTAAGGATATGTAGTCCCAAGAAAAGAAGTCCTAAGAACAAACATCTCCTGCCAGAAAGAAGTACTGCCGCTTGGACGCACACGTATTCCAGACAACCACGCTGTTAGGTAACGGTGTCCCCTCCTGCCACGTCTACATTTTCTTCTTCGCCGTTTACATTGATACCTGTATAATCTAAGATCAGTGTTTGCTAATTTGATGAGAAAATGGAAACCCATCTCTAAAGGAGCTTCTCTTTCTCCAGCGACGGCGACGAGGACGTCTTCTACTGCTCAAGCGGCTGATGCTGTAGCTGAAAAAAATGGCTCACCTGAGACAAAAGTACAAATCAGAATAGATTTTGTGAACATTGGAATTCTTTCATCGTCATCATCGTCATCATCGTCGGTGGCATGGCTAACAAATCGATTTCTGACTAGGACGAATATCGGGCATCATTTTGTTATCCTTTTAGTGTTCAGTAAGTAATAAAAAAAATGTCTTAATTCTCTGACTGCTTGCGATCTTCCTTACTTATCCCCATTTTCTGAACGTGTTCGTGAGATCTGCACAGGTTTCGAGGTGTCTTTCAGCCTTATCTTGGCTTAGAAGATAAAGTAATGCCTTGGCCGGAAGTTTAAGCGAATTTATAGGGATTTCGTGACAATTAGTTTTGGAAAACTTGGTTCAGAAATTTTGTTTCTTTGTCTGTTTGCCCTTATAGAGTGGTTGTTGCAGCTACTGCTTTGGAATAAGCTGCTTTTAGGTTGATGTTCGTGTTGTATTGGCTTGGATGAAGCTTTGCGTGTCCAACAAGCAATAGGTGTAGAAGCCGGTTATAGTGTTGATCTTTATGATTTCTTTCGTCACTTCTGTCTTCTTTCCGTTCTTTTTTCTTCTGCTGAAGAAGCTTCAGACATCATCTTGCTGACCCAAGCTTTTGTTTCTTCTCGTCGGGGAGTAGGGTACGTGTCAACAAAGAAGCTTCAATCTTACTATGCATTGGAACAGATTGAGTTTACAATACTTATTGTGTGTCTTCTTCTTTAATCCCGTGGTTGTGTTTGTCTTGATGGCCTTTGATCCGCTTTACTTGATAGTCTTGAAATTTCTCTGAGTAGATGAGCATCATCGTGAACGCAAAGAAGAAAATATAGACGTGGCAGGACAAGATACCATCACCAGAAGGCGTATTTTTCTAGAGATGTGTCCGTCCTAAGGGGGGTGGGGGGTGACCTCTCTTTCCAGCAGGAGATATTTCTTTGTAGAGTTCTCACCTTAGGACTTTTCCTTTTTCTTTTTGTGAGAGTGTGACTTTGCTGCTCTGTATCTCTGGTTTTGGTGTGCTGCCATGTTTTGCTGGATTTGGCTTTATTTGTTTGGGTTTGGCAATAGGATTACAATTTAAAAGGGAACTAATAATGACACCAACTAAAGATCCACTTCCACCAGGTTTCAA
>JAECUM010036114.1:0-23988 GCA_016617855.1 Megalonaias nervosa
TTGTTGTTGTTTTGTTATTATTATTATTATTATTATTATTATTATTATTATTATTATTATTATTATATTGTTATTATTATTATTATTATTATTATTATTATTGATGTTAGTATTAGTAATAGTAGAATCATTATTATTATTATTATTATTATTATTATTATTATTATTATTATTATTATTGTCCTTATTATTATTATTCACTTTGCCTACATCACAGGATATAGTCTAGGTTACTGTACCCTAAACTGGATTATTTTGTTTCCATACATGTTTCCATTTACTTCATTTGATGAAAAATGCACTTATTGAAAACTTTTCTGGCAAGTTTTGTAATAAAATTAGATAATTGCTTATTGTTCATATAATAACGGTCCAGTGTGGTTTTTATTTTTCACAAAAACGATCATAGAACAGTAATTGTTACGTGAAATATCCCTTTTGTCCAATTTTATAAAGCGTGAAATTTTTAAGCAGACATTATTTCAGTCAATGATTACACACTTTGATATCCAGTTACTCTTTCTGAAACTGTGAAAAGCTATTAATATGGACAACCTAGCTTTAACTTTCTGCACGTGCATGACACGTGCCTCTTGGCTTAAACTGGAATTTCAACATATGCTCATGAAAGACGTTGTGGTTTATCCAGTGCTGAAACTATACGCAGGAAGATTTTTTTCCGGTGCGTCTACTAAAAAGTTAACTGTTTCACAAACAAATTTTTTTTTCTGCATAGAAAACTGTTGATTCAAAAGAAACAATTTTCACCAAATTATTTTCAAGTACGAAGCTTCGATTAATGTGGCCGGACAAAAAAGGTTAACATAGAATGGGAAATTAGGATTTATCTCAGGTACTAAATAGAATTTGCGAACAAGTATAAATTCAAGGGAAAACAGGATTTCAGTATTACAACTTTTGTTGGAGTGATATTATTACACAAAGACAACACAGTATTTCTTTATATTGCTACGAATTAAAACAAAATAATACCGTGTTTCACAAAATGTGCACATAGTTTATATTAGTAATGCAAACGAAAGAAGGCTGAACTAATACCATAAAAAAAATAAACAGCATTTTATTTATTTATTTATTTATTTTAAGTTTTTATTTCTTTTCACTTTTAGCGTATTCCTCAGACAGTCAATCTGTTTCAACAGCCACCCTGACCAACACACCTACACCCTCGGGTTACATCCCCTACAGTCCCAGGGGATCGGGCAGCGAACCGCACCTAGAGTCTAAGCCGATATCGTGCGCATCAGACAGCTCGATGCTTCTTTTACAATCACAGGTAAGAAAAAGTAATTTTATACATATCTCTGTCTGCCTGTCCATATATCTTATATATTTATATGTGTATTTGTACGTAGATACATATGAACGATGCAGCCACTAACACAGTAAACATACAGACAGTTGGATTGTGATTCGTGTACATGAAATCAAACGTATATTGACTTGTAGCATTGCTAATTAAAAAATAACTATACGAAAAGCATAAACGTTTAATGTTCCTTTCATATTTTGTGTAATGTATGCTGAAGTGGACTTAATAATATTCTTTATTTTTTAATTAATTAATTTATTTTTAAATTTATTTATTTTTAATTTATTTATTTCGACACAGAGGTTCTATTTATGATTTGTACCATGCCAAGTTTGGAATGCTACGTACTAATACCATGATATAAATTTTAAAAAAATTAAATACAGTTTTCGGTATCATTTTTATTTATAGGCATCGCCTGTGAATTTATCCTGTCCTTTCATTCCGAATATTAAATGAATAAATAAACGATGCAGTTTTATCCATTACACCATAGCCGAGTCTTACCAATAAAAAGCCAAATTACATCCTAGGTCCACCGTTAGCTTTAAAGATATTTTAAATTAATCTTGCAGTGAAAACAATACTACAAACTTTAATTTGTATATTGTTTCAACAAAACGTGAATTTTGCTTCCGTTGTAACTGTTGTGTACGTTGTTTCATGGAGAATGTAAGGCTGTTGCGCTGCTTGGGTTTTTGGCGGTGACCAAATGTGTTATGAATAATAATCACTGACGGTGTCTCGATTTATTACATGAATTGTTCCTCCGCATTCGTCACAGTCAGGAACATATGGTAGAAACTTTTCTAGGATCAACCTAATACAGAGCTGTGTATTTTAATTCCCTGATACGCGTGCGGGCGTTATCGTTCGTGTTCGGTGCGGTTTCGGCGGCTGTCTTGGTATAAGGAGCACGTGTTATGGTTGGAGAACGGTTGCCTGTTTAACTGTTAAAATTCTGCGCATGACATGACAAGTCATACTCACCCCATGGTCTGGACCGGATAGCACTTCGTTTTGCCAAAAGGATCTACGTACCAACATTTGGCACTACAAAATGAAAAAGATAGAACATTTCTCATACGAATTGGTTTTATTCCAGCATTTTAGGGGAAAAATATAGGTCGTAAGGAGCTAAAAACCTCATAGACTATTCTAGTAAAAATTTTTATTGTAAATACGGTATTCAAATATATGGCCTGCGCTAAAGTTTCTTAATACGATCGTTTGTCATCTAAATGGACAAGAGCCAGTCATTGGTGAACTTGAAATTATATCATATCATCGTGCTCAATATCATCTGAATTACTTTGATGATTGCGATGAATGGACAAATATTAAAACAGAATACCAACAGGTTAATTGAATATTTATGAAAAAAAAAACGTACAAAATCTGTTGAACAGATTGGCTAAAGGACTCCGTGCTTTGAAGTTTCTGTACACTATTTTTACCTTGTCAAATCTTCCAGAAATGCATTTCATAGAGGGAGACTTAGGGCAGTGAGTCTCATAAATATAGGGACGAAATCGGGATTTTACCATGGAAATCATATAAATATATTGACGACTTCGAGATTTTCTATGGAAATCATATAAATGTAGGGACGAAACTGGGATTTTGACAGGAAAAATCATATAAATATACTGACCAATTCGAGCTTTTCCATGGAAGTCATATAAATTTAGGAATGAAATTATGATTTTGCATTGAAATCTTATAAGTGTAGGGAAGAAATCGGGATTTTACAGGGAAATCGCAAAAATACAGGGATAATGACATTATAGAATAACCTCTCTAATACCACATTTGAAGGTATGCAAGACAAGACAAAACTATCACTCAGGTAGAAAGTTTACAAAATATAAGGTATGTAAGAAACAGAACATGAATATAGCGTGTGATATCACATGAATATAGCATGTGATATCATTACATGAATGTAGCGTGTGATATAATTACATGAATATAGCGTGTAATATCATAACATGAAATGTAGCGTGGGATATCATTATATGAATGTAGCGTGTGATATCAAAACATTAATCTATCGTGTGATTTCATAACATGTATATAGCCTTTGAGATCATAGCATGAATATAGCGTGTGATATGATAAACTACTGTTTGGCGGGGATTACAAAATTCTGAAAACACAATCTTAGAATCTGCAAATATTTCTCAATGGTCATATGTTACCTGTATTCATTAACTGAACATACTACATGTATTCATTAATTGATAAAAATTAGTCCTGGAAATGTAATAATGAGGTATAAAGTTGAATATTTCATCATAAAAAAGGAACACGACAGATGATAGCGATATTCATTACTTATTTCTTGCGACTGAGAGAGTGCACAATATCTTTCGTTTCATGAAACATTAGCCCATTTACCAGTTTCAACAAAAAACCTGTGAGTTGCGGTTCTACACCTTAATTAAGCTTTCAAATATGTGATTTTTGAAATGAGAAATACATATTTTCAAAATCCGAAGGTGTTTTAAATCGCCTCAGGTTAAGAGCATTAGGTGACGTATTGATGTCAACTGCCCAAGCTTGCCCGTCTTCATCTTTCAGTCGTAGTTCATGAGATTTTGTAAACCATTGGACTTAAAACTTTTCTCCACATGTAGATAAATCTAACATCATCTAATATAGATTTGACATCTAGGATCCATTTATTGTCAGGAATTATCACAAATCTGTTTGTATAAGAGAATACATACGATAAGGCACTTTTTCTTCATAACACCTAACCAATCTAGCCCAATAGTTTATCATGCGACTTTTAATGTAAATAATTTAATCTATCTTCTCAGAATGATATAACCTTCAAATTGTTGCTGGGTTGTAAAATGAAAAATAAAAGTCAACCCGAAACCAAATCAAATATTGCAAATTCACTTTCAGTACTTCTCAACTATTAAAAGTATTTTTATCTACTAATACTAAACTTTTTTGTCCATTCCCTCTCTTGTTTATTTTGTTTCCTTTTCGCTGATTGTTTTACTAATTCTGTTCTTTTTTTGGAGTGTAGGCAGTATGCTTAACATTGCTAATATTAACTAATGCAACGAAGTAAGCAAGGTCTTTTTGTTACAAGAATACTTGTTTTGCCGTTTGCTAAAGGGCAGATCAGAGGAAATGGCAGAAAACAATGATAAAAATTACGCCTATTTTTTTTTCTTCTCCATTTTGTACATATTAATTTTTGCAAACTGCATCAGACTTTCGGTGATTTTCGGAAAGGTCCCTCGCATTGATATTGCGCCAACCTCATTTGGTTAGTGTCAACATTTAGAACTTAAACGAAGAGACGATTGGTGGACGGTTAGAAAAGGTACGAACGGGATCGGGACACGACAGGCGTTTGAAACAAACAATAACGGTACAGAAACGACAATGTGCAGAAACGTTTATGAACAGTATCTTGCGGAAACGATCAGAACGGTACAGAACGGTACGGAACGTTACGCAAAAATGTTTGCACAAGCTTTTACAAGTACTTTTATAAGACGGAAATGCGTCATCTATGACCTTGGAGACCATGAAACTGTTGAGCTCGAGAATGCGCATTATTCAATCACAAGGGACGTTACTTTCGAAAAGTCGTTTTTGATTGGCATATTATCATTCCTGATCTGTCAAAGCAATACTTCGATAAATACGTTAATATTTTTTACTTAAAACTAAACGTTAGGAATTATTAACTAATTATCAGACTTGATACACAAAGTTCTGATTCCGTTATTTTTAAAATTGTTTTTTTTTTTAAAAAAAATGTTTTTAAATTATTGCAGCGTTTACATTTTAAATTTTATCACGAGATTTTACGTCAATCCTAAAGAAAAAACAAAAAACAAATAAAAATAACAAACAAAACTAATATTTTGAAAGTTCTTCAACAATATTTATCATATGGAATCATTTGGCAGCATGTCTGTCTATGTATGTATGTATGTATGTATGTATGTATGTATGTATGTATGTATGTATTGATTGATTGATGTTGTTTACCTTTTTTTTTAGCCATCTTTTTCTACAGCCACGGCCACACCAAGTGACCCATTTTCAACCGACTTCTGCGCCGCTGCTACCACAGGCGCAGGGAGCGTACCCATGTCGGTCAGCGCCGACGTGGGAGTATTTCCTGGCTTCAGTATGTCGTTTCACGATATACATGTCGACTCTTCTTTGACCGACGATGTCAGCAGTGATTCCTTACCTGGAGTGTTTGACCTCTCAGGATTTCATCCCACCGGAAGCGGAAATGTGCATCAACAGAGTTATCCAGAAACCTTCAGCTATGAAGGTACATTCATGATAGAAAAGGACTTTGGCAAACAGCTAGGGTTCCTAAGTGGCGAGCACGCACCGAGCACATCGACTAGCGTGGAGTCGACACAGTCTGGATCTTCTTACGATGTATCCTTCCGCGCATACCAACCTGAAGAGTGCTGTTATCCATCTCAACAGTTCTCTGGTTCTCATCAAAAACATTTCCCAATGGAAAATAGTTACATGCAGACGCATTTGAATATCTATCCACATTCATCCTTCGGTGAAAGTGAACAAAAACCGGAAATATATCATCAACAAAACGTTCACGAGGATAATCTGTATCACAGAGACAGATCTTCAGGTTACCATGGTTACCATCCAGGTTACTATGGAAATAGCGGCTATTTACAGAATATGGAACCTAATTACAGCAGGCAGATGTATCCAGGTGATATCAGTGTTCCCCCATCCTCATCAAGACATTACGCCCGTCGCCCTTCACTGACGATATCAATGCCGCCGCCGACATCTGAAAGGTATTATTAGGAAATTTTAGAATTTTTAATATTTCCAAAGATCTTTGCAACTGTAAGCCATATGTACGTCCGTCACCTTTATGATGGGATCTAGTTTCTAGAACATTAATCTCCAGAAATAATCATTTTTTTGTTTAACTTAAACAAATCTTTCAAATTTTACGAGTCAGCAAACCAAAGATAATGAAGCTTAATTATAATTAGTTGAAGTATAATTAGTGTTGGCGCTCCTATTCACTTCAGATATTTTATAATTATAAGTAATTTATAATTGTACAATAGAACTGGAATCCTTTACAGTTTTTTATGTTAAAAGTTTGAAGTTGCGATGAACTGGTCAAATTGGAGAACTTTGTTTATGATGAAGCTCTTTTGGTGTTCAAAATCTTGTCAGACTTAGACTAATTGGTGCTCAAAATCTAGTAAAACTTAAGCTCTTTTGGTGTTCAAAATCTGGTCAAGCTCAAGATATTTTGGTGTTCAAAATCTGGTCAAACTTAATAACTTTTTGGTGTTCAAATCTATTCAGACCTCTCACTGCCTTCAAAGCAAGAACTATAGTTGTATTAATGTATATTTTTTGTGATGTTGAAGAATGAAGATCCGCATTTATTCGAGAAACAAAATATAGTTTTAGGATTTCACAGTGATCAAAACTTTTCCAATAAAATTTCTACTGTCAATGAACCCCAATCAAACCAAGAAGGAGTTAATACAAACATTTCAACATCATTAACATCAGAGTTACTTTATGACAGAAATCATTGTCGCGATTAGATTTGTGACTCAAGTTTTTCTATGTATATTTTGTTATGTTTGGATTTTGTTTTTGTTTTTTGTCTTTTTTTGTTTTTTGGTGGGCTTGTTGTTGTTTTGTTGTTGTTGTTGTTGTTGTTGTTGTTTTGTTTTGTTTTGGTTTTCTGTTGTTGTTGAATATTTACGTTACTTATACATATTAGTTCTATGGAATGATTCATTCTCGTTCTAGTATTGATCTTCACAAGTTCGCTCTCCCATCACCAAAGACACCCACAACCCCAAGTTCCGCACGTTCTTCCCCGGGCCGGGAACAGATAGTCAAAGAGAGTCTACTGTGTGCAGTGTGTGGGGACAACGCTGCGTGCCAGCATTACGGAGTCCGCACGTGCGAGGGGTGCAAAGGATTCTTTAAAGTTATTATAATTTATTTTTAATACACATTCTTCGGGAACATATTTATATTTATGTACTAACGTGTTAATCTATACAAATATGTAATCGTTTTTGAAGGGTATAACTTCGGTAATATTACAAATTACCATCTATCTCTGATATTATGTTGGGTGGGGGTGGCGGTAATTTTATTTTGACAGACAATCCTAACTATTGAAGAATTTACCTAATGCTTATTTGCTGCACATGAATTAATATTGAAACACACGCACGTACGGACAGACACTCATTTGACTTAGCTGACTCTCAGTTGACAGACGAAACAAACAGAATTAGATGCACATCCAAAAAGACACAAACGGACAGAAAGAGATGAAAAAGTAAAATTATATAAAAGATTGGTTTTAACAATATTTATTTACTGAATCGTTCACTACATTTTTTATAGAAACATTCTCAGGATATTGAAGCTATAAATATGAAATATGAAACACTAGTATATGAACGATATGCTATATTTACAAACAAAGTACGAAAAAGAAGGAGGAGAACGAGTAGGAAGAGGAGAAATAATAATAATAATAATAATAATAATAATAATAATAATAATGCGAAGGTGGACGTTTTCATACATCCATATGATAAATCGTATAATGAACGAGAAGACATTCAGAAGAATGTTTATAACCTTTTCCTATCATAGTTCCTGTACAAACAAAGTGAAGAAAACAAAAACTGCACATGCTAGCAGTCACGTGATTAAGACGCTGGCAAAATATTGACATCCATGCAGCAGGTGTTCGCATAACGATGAGCCGGTTTTACCTAAAGCGTTTGGAAACAGTGAATTAATGTTACTAGTAGATTGCCTGCGCTTCGATATTATAACCGAATCAGACATTTAATGTTAACACCATTTCGACTTTAACTCTAACCTTGCCTTTCTTTGATTTTAACAGAGAACGGTTCAGAAGGGAGCTAAGTATGTTTGTCTGGCCGATAAAAACTGTCCTGTCGACAAAAGGCGAAGGAATCGATGCCAGTTCTGCCGCTTTCAAAAATGCTTAGCTGTGGGAATGGTCAAAGAGGGTACGTTTATTTATTTCTTTATTACATAGATCGTTATGTTCTCTTTGCTTAATGGTTTTTGGAACGTAAAATTACGTGACAGACAACACAAATATCATAAAATGAATTTTACGCCTGAACGTGAAACTATCAGTTGCAAGTTTGGAAAGTTTTTAAGTTATATACAGTTTTTAAATTTCTTGGTCGAATATCAATTCTTCTATTTTATGTCTAAAAAATAACTAAACAAAAAATAAATTTAATTAAAAATTTTTGCTCCAAGTAAATTTAGTTCTGCTGAATTCTAAGAGTTCTGTCATTTTTTATATGATTGAAACAAAATATATATATTTAACATTTTTATTGCAGTTGTAAGGACCGATAGCTTAAAAGGGAGACGTGGTCGTTTACCATCGAAACCAAAGAGCCCTACAGAGTCCCCGCCGTCACCTCCAGTCAGTCTGATTACGTCACTTGTCCGTGCACACGTTGATACCAGCCCAGACATTCCAAACCTAGATTACTGCAAGGTCAGTGTCCAATCACAGTCAGCTGAATATTTTGAACTACTTATTTGGCATTTTGGAACTTCCTGACAACTTGATGCAAAACCCAAGAGCATTCCGGTTGTGTTTTGTAATGTCACTCCCAGCGAATAAAATGGGTATACATATTACGACAACTATCAAATTAGAGATATTCCAATTACGAGGCCAAAGACAAAAGACAGCTCTTCATTCAGTAAGAAACCGAAATCTAGACGAAATAAAAATCCATCATGTAATTTTTAAATGGTTTTAAGTTTTTTGAGAGAAATAATAACTGGAAATAGTCAATTTAGCTCGTCCAATTATGAATAGTTGGAAAGTCCGATATCATTGTTCTCTCTTTCATTTCCAGTACAAAGTGCCTGATATGGACGATAGTCCAACCCCCGAGCCGGAAAGAATACGCATGTTTTATGATCTCCTCCTCTCATCCATTGACGTCATCAAAACGTGGGCAGAAAAAATACCCGGATTTACAGATCTCTGCAAAGAAGACCAAGATCTTCTGTTCCAGTCTGTTACGCTGGAACTATTTGTTCTGCGCATGGCATACCGGTAAGTTTCGAGTATGTCTTGTCTGTTATCCCTTTCTGTATGAATATTGTCATAACATTCCAGAGCCCATTTTCATTCTTGTTAAACTTGCCTTAGTAAGATGTTCTTTTACGTCTGGAATTGGACTCTACAAACATTAATACATGTACGCAAAAAGCAAATACTTTTTATAGATTTTCACACAAAAAAACTGAAAGCTTGTTAATCAACATCGTTACGTTCAATAGGATTTAGTTTTCCATTTATCATAAAGTCACTTTATTGTTGTTATTATTATTATTATTATTATTATTATTATTATTATTATTATTAGTAGTAGTAGTAGTAGTAGTAGTAGTAGTAGTAGTGGTAGTATTAGCAGTAGTTGTAGTAGTATATTTATTATTATAATATTATATTATATTATATTAATATTATATTAATATTATATTATATTATATTATATTATATTATATTATATTATATTATATTATTATTTATGTCTTCAGCATTCAAAAAGACGACGAGAGGATTATTTTTGACAATGGTGTGGTTTTACACCGAATGCAATGCTTTAAAATGTTCGGGGACTGGATAAATTCCATCACAGAATTCGCCATTTCTTTGCAACGAATGTCGCTTGATATATCATCTCTGGCGTGCATGGCAGCTCTTGCTATTGTAACATGTAAGTGTCTATCACAACAAAATAAATTCTTTATTATGTTTAATGTTTACTCCTCCTTCAAATCAGTTTTATAATATACATGCACATCAGTCAACATTTTTGAATATTGTACAACTTTCAATTCCACATATATTAAATCAGTTTATATTTAATTATAAGCGAGTGAAGTTTACTTACTTGAAACGCTTTTTATGCGAGATATTAAACTATAGTTGTTCCATTAAAATTCTCTTGCGTATTTACTAAAATATTAATTAAATGGAAATTTTTCCTTCATGAATCAAAATTAAATGAAATAAAATAAAAACTTTTAATCAACTAGTAAATGCGGTATGAATACTAGAACCGAAACGAGTACCACATTTTTTCTATTTGAATATTCGTTTTGTGTATTCAGATAGAATGTAAGTATTCGCCGATGTTAATAAAGCTATAAAATCCATCCCCCCAAAAATGTTTTAATCAACTAAAAGTTAAAGTTCATGTCTTTTGCAATTAAAACATAAATTTAAAAATTAAATCTAAATAAATAATTTATTTGTCTTCATGTATACATTTGTCATTATCCTGTCGTTGTCTTTTGTCGACGCCTTCATCATCACCATCACCACCATAATCATTATTATTATTATTATTATTATTATTATTATTATTATTATTATTATTATTGCAGTGCGCCACGGTATAACAGACGTGAGAAAGATGGAGGATCTGCAGATGAAGATAATCGACTGCCTTCGGGATCACTGCACATATAACAGCGAGGCCCAGAAGAAACCTCACTTTTTCTCGTGCATTCTCGGAAAAGTCGCAGAGCTTCGAAGTCTAAGCCGGGAGGGCCTTGAAAGACTTATATATTTTAAACTAGAGGGCGTTGTTGAGACGCCCTCTATTATAGAAAAAATGTTCTTGTCTAGTCACCTTCCGTTTTGATGCCCCATGGTTGGTTGTGATTTGACTTGATAGATATTATTTGTTATTTTTCTACTAGTGCGAAAATCGTACATTTTGTTGTGTAAGTATTTTGTACAATTGTTTTCTGTATCTTTGCTGAAGTAATCTGGGTTCTTCTGGATGCAGCTAGCCTCTAATAAATTTCTAGTCATAACTTAAATTTTAAGAGGGATTGTAGTTTACTGTTGATAGTTTGCAAAAGTAAGACTGTCGGTTTGGGTTTATTCCAAGTGAACGGTTTTAAACGTTGCAATGAATATGGGTTTTATAGTAATTAAATGTTTTGTGCCCATTAATTTAATAACAACTCATCACTGCAAACTGAAGATAACACATAAAAGCACAGTCTCCTTCTGTCATAAGGGTAGGTACGAATAAAAACCAAACACTGTAAACGAAAGTGTTAGCAATCAAAGTTAGCACTCTAAATTGTCATTTCACTTTCCTTGTCTCACCTGTCCAGGTAAGCACTCTAAATGTTTCCTCCATTTTACTTTCCTTCTCTCACGTGTCCTGGTAAGCACTCTAAATTGTTCCTTCATTTCACTTTTCTTGTCTCACCTGTCACACTTTTGTTATGCGTCATCCGCTCTTGAATTAGAAAGAAAATTAATATTATTTTAGATTTTGTATGTATAGGAATAAGATCCTTCCGCTGTGAGCAACAACAAAAACACAATATATGAATCCCCTCGATTAATTCTTGAGAAGCAATCAGACAGTAGGTCAATAAATGAAAATTTAAGATCGAAGAATTGCTATTAAAGGAAAAAACGCATTCTGAGCCTGTGTTATTAATCAGTATTTTGCACTTTTACGAGGGAAAAGATCAGAGAGGCTGAAATAGAAACGTACAACGAAAATACATGATGTTGTTTATGTTATTTCCCGCAATGGTATTGAATATTATTTTTTCTTCAACCAATTGCTGGAGTCGTTCTGAGCAGAATCTGAATTGGTTATTGCACACAAAAAGCGTCAAGTTAAGCCAGCAGATTATGATAGGAGCTTGAATCTTCCACTGAATCATTGTGTATAACTCCCATTTGGAACGATGTTTCATCATTCGGAGTACCCCAGACACTTAGGAATGATAATAATAATAATACTTTCAACTGAAGCAGACTTCTGGCATGCACTATGTGCAATGTCGTCTCATTGAGATCAGGTTGAATGATTTATTCGCAGAGAACATATGTCACTTATGATATGATTCATCACTCTGTCGAGTTCTATGAAATTGTCTTGCGGGTTTAAATCATTATTCGTTGAAAGGCAGCGTGAGTCTGCATTGACTTACCGGTGAAAAAGTTCAGTTTATCTTTCTTGAGTTGATCTTATTCTCCCGATTTGTGTCATTATGTCTAGTAGTTTTATTTTGTGAGCGCGGCGTATATATTTGACCCATGATATTGTTTATTTATTTATTTTATTTTATTGTTGTATCCTTCAAAGTATTATGGAAGAATTTGTGCCATAACATTTTCGTATAGTGCTTATCGTTTGTGAAAGCATAAACAGCATACTTTCACGCTCATCTAAATACTAACATGTTCACTGTTATAATAAATTTTCAGTAAATGCACCAAAATAATTTTCCTTCAGTCGATTCAGACTGTTCAAAATACGTTTAACGCAGTATGCACATAAAGGCAAATCTTAAAACAAACTAAAACGAAAACCATTATTTGTCACAAAAAGTTTAATTCTTCATCCGCAGCTTGAAATAGAAACTAAATTTTATCACTTGCTTTTTGGCAAAAATTTGATTGAAGACAAGATCGTTTTTATAAAGATCTTTACCTCAGCTCAACCGTATATTTAAATACATTCAATCATCCAGTCTGATATTTTGATAACATGTTGAACTTCACCATGCATGTAACGTAGAACTCTTGTGTTATTTCCATTTTACATATGTGTTATCTAGTTCATTTTACATATGTGTAATTTAGTTCTTTTTACATATGTGTAATCTATTTCATTTTACATATGTGTCATCTAGTTCATTTGACATATGTGTAATCTATTTCATTTTACATATGTGTCATTTAGTTCTTTTTACATATGTGTAATCTAATTCATTTTACACATGAGTAATCTAGTTCTTTTTACATATGGGTAATCTAGTTAATTTTACATATGTGTAATCTATTTCATTTTACATATGTGTAATCTAGTTCTTTTTACACATATGTTATCTAGTTCATTTTACATATGTGTTATCTAGTTCTTTTCATGCTGCTTAACCCTCTCTGGGGGTGTTTTTGCAGTATTTAGGTATCGGATATTTTGATGCATGGAGGCTGTTTTGTTTTGTAATTTGACAAGGAAGGTGTTGTAATACAACGCGGGTTACGACCGACTATTACTTGCAGAGAAACAATAACGTTACTTGAAAGAAATTAAAATCTCTTCCGGGATAGAGTCAAATTAAATTTGTTCCTTATTATAATGCTTTTCAAAAAATTAGTATAATTTCCGACAAATTTTTAACTGTCGAAGGTTGAGTAATGTTGGATATATTATTTTGCGTCAGGAAATATCATAAAGGTATAACTTTGTTATAGAGAAACATAATGAAACAAAGCAGTTATATTTGTACTTTTTACCAATCCATAATCTAAAAATGATAGGAAATAACAAATGCAGTCGAATTATTGATCCAAAGTTTCGTTTTGTCTTCCGAGAGCCTGTTTCTCGGTGTGAGCAGTAATATTTTCGTCGTAACCATAACATTCGAGATAGACAGAATTCGACCTCTAATTCCAGTGGGCGAAACATTTGCTTTTGTCTTTTCGTTTATCTTGTCCTAAAATTAATTTATCCAACTATGTTTATCATAGAATTTATGAAAATTAATTTTGGAATATACTGGGAATCAATTTAACCTTTTTGTTGACCATTAAATGGAGTCCTTAAATATAATGCTATTCCAATGAGATGCATTTTGCATGAAAGTAAACAACCAAAATGGTTAAGTACCGAAAAAGTAACCTCGTCAAATAAGCATAACATCGGTCCTGATTTGTTGAATGCAAGCGATACGTTGCAGTGAAATTATCGACTCTGTTCTCATCCTTGTGAGAATCATGACATTCTTGCTTTTAAAATATTAACTTTTCTTGTGCAGTCTGTCCATCCCAAGTCACTTGTATTCGGATCAATTCGGGGCTTTTTGGAATTGGTTTCAATCTCTGCCGATTGAAGCAACTTGGTTAAATGTTTTAAAAACTTAATCAAGAACATTAAACAAGATAAACATATGCTACTTGAGAGTATTTTGGGAAGCTAAATCGTTTTCATAGAACATTGGAGGCAAAAACTTACTTCAAATCGGAAGTGGTTTTTTTTCCAATATGGCTGCATCTGAGTGAGGCAAATTTATCACTGTTATTTAATTACAAGCAATGTGAGTGGCGACACCGATGTAGTGCACTTTCGACGATCAAATAGTAACTATTTACCTCCGGCTGGATTTCTTTAGGCGTTAAGGATTTCTTCTGTTATTTGGATTAATAGTAGCAATTATCCTAGCGTTAAACCCACTGCCAAAAACACATGAAGTATTCCGATTCCTTGCGACCTGGGTTGGCCATTGATGAGATTATTATACTGAAAACTTAAAAAGGTTTTTTTTACGCTGTTTCATGCCTTATTTGAGTAGCCGTAGTGTCTAGGCCATCATTTGATTGCCTAACACCAAAATGAGCAAACATTTGTGTCTAACGAACTTTTAGGTTTTTAAATCAATAATATATTACACGATATAAATAATCATGTTTACAGTGTGCAATAGTAAGTTGCATATCTACCAAAAAGCCAATTAGCATGTTCAAACCAAGGATGACTCATTTTATTTAATTTCTAAATATTTACAAGACCTTATCAATTCCCTGTCGACTATGGATTTGTATTAAAAAGCTTCCATAATCTAGAAAAAGGAAAAACCTCAACGCTAATGTAATTTATTTTCATTTTTGTTTTAATCTCATTATACAGAAAATATGCATTTAAGATTAGCTTAAAAGTTTTTAATAAAAGTTGTTAAGTATGTACTGAATGAAAAACGGAAACGTAAACCAAGAAAGTGTATTAATTTCTTATTATGTCATTTATATATGTCTTCTTTGAAATTGGTTTAATACTCACGCGAAATAAAAATGTTTATTATTTTGTAAAGACATGGTGCTTGGAAGTTTAGTTGCAAACTTTTTGTAATTATATTACATTTATTGTACAGCAAACATAGTCAAAGTTTGTGAACATTTTCCTGGAAGATTACGATAAAATAAACGTAAAGAAACTAAGTCTGTTATCTCTAAATACATAATGCACACTTGCTGTCACTTTATTTTATATACACATACATGCATACGTGCAGTACATACATACATACATTCATACATACATACATACATACATACATACATACATACATACATACATACATACATATATACATATATACGTGCAGTACATACAAACATACATACAGTACATACATACATACATACATACATACATACATACATACATACATACATACATACATACATACCTTCAATTCATCCATCCATCCATCCATCCATCCATCCATACATACATACATACATACGTGCAATACGCACACACATTTTGTACATTCATGGGTAGATTAAATAAAATTTAACCACCACCTTCAACTGCTTTTTAGAATTTGTTTCCTGCAAAAACTTACTTGCATGTTTGCCACAAAATGACTCGTCTGGGAGCATAAAGCACTCGTCTGGGGGCAAAAAGCACTCGTCTAGGGGCATAAAACAATTGTCCAGAAGCATAATTACTACCTTTAAAGGTTTTAAAAAAAAAATGTTCTGGCTCACCAAGAGGTGATCATCCACCTTTCTTATTATCTGAATAAGTATTCTTGTCAAAACACATTTGTCCATGGTATGATTTCTGCTTTTAAAGTTTTAGAAAAGCTAATTGACCAACATCTTTTCGAAAAGCACTCGTATATGACTATGATTACAACTTGTAAACATTTTCCAAAACAGCTGGCTCACCAACATGCTTCTTGTTCTCATAAAGTACTGGCCTAGCGGTATGCTTCCAACTTTTAAAAAATCTCACCTTGTTTAATGTATATACATTTCAAAAGTAAAAATAGATAAATTTCTTACTTCTTTGCTTAAATTGTAAAGATAACTGTTGGGTTACATTGTAAAAGAAGAGAACTAGAGCTCAAATAACTAAAGTTGATTGATTGATTGATTGATTGATTGATTGATTGATTGGTTATTGATTTCAAATTAAACTCTCGATTAAATTATTAAACAGTTCGATGTAAATGATAATACACGTGCAATAAAGGTGATATATAGAGTTCCACGTATTCAATATAATGGATTTTAGTCTAATTTTAAGCATTTAATAGCGTTTATATACCTCGTAGACGAAAACCAATTCATGGGAATAATAATAAACTTGGCATTGCTTATAATTTATCTTTCAGACCTCATTTAAAATACTTAATTCAAACCTTCTAAATTACAGAATCTAACTAAATTTTCTGTAAATTCTATTTCTGTTTAAAATGAATCATTACTAATAGATTTAGAAAAATTATAATATCGTTTAGATTAAAGTAAAAGCAAATGAATTTAGAAGACTTCAAATATTGGTTTGTGTCAAAACCGATTACTGCATTGTAATAATTTTCATCTGATTTTCACAAACAAATTAATTGCAATTGTTAATATTTGTCAAAACAAGGAAATATACATTCTTTATATCATTAAGTGAGAAATGTATACTTATTTCTTATATAATTTTATTTATATTCTAGCAAGGAATTAGCACTTTCAACCACCTATTTGCATCTACTTAAAACCGTTGTTAGTAATTAACAGTAGTAATTAATAATTACTAATCTCTATAAGAACCTTAGTTGTCATGTGAAAGAAGTCAACCAAAAGTCCATCGAATAATCTGTATGGCAGTACAATACTTTACGAGAAAGTTAGCATCTAAAAAAATCAGCTTGTTTTGCGAAATGTTATATTCCAGATTGAACAGAAAAGGCTTTGAAACCATACCAGTAAACTTAGGAGCCCATTAAGTACATAAACTTAAAGATTAAAAGGGAGAGAATATTGAAGGAATATTTTACGAAGATGACAAAGAGCTGAAGTGTTTAAGGTTAAGACAAGTTTGAAAAATTAAAGAAAGAATGGTTAAAAGGAAAACAGTATTCAATAGGTGTGGTCATTATTTTAGAACTTGGAACTTTTCAGAAAATAAAAAACTTTATTAAAAAAATACCTAGTACCGAAAAATTATTTTACAAAAATTATGGAAACAATACTTCGGTATAAATAGCATAGATATGACACACGCAAGCTCCATAAAGATGTTGTATAAAGCAGGTTAAGATCAGTATCATGAAATAGTTTACAGAGAAGGTTGTATTTCAAAAGATTCAAAAATTAAAAAACTATTAAAAATCTCTGATTAAATGGAAGAATGTTAAAGTATGTGTGTTTAAAAAGAAAGTATGTAAAGGTATTTCAAAATGTGTGATTAAAAAGAATGTAACGTTTAATAAGTACAGCGATTGTGTACTTAACCAAATTATAAACCATCAAGAGATATGCAATATTGCGCTGAACAAAGTTTGAATATGCTGTTATGATGACACATTGGTGTTTACTCTCAACGATAAGTAGTTTACATACCATCTTGTATTGACAAAGGAATTTCAGTTTCATGTAATGTGTATTTCTGTCATTAATGAATGTACAACATTAATTTCCTCAGAAATATGTTCCATTGACTTATTTTTATCTTCTGTGTTGTTGCCTTCTCCTTTTCATCTTATAAATTACCAGAACCATACAAATGAACCAAAATATTTCCGTCTTGATGAAGGATAATTAGTAGTTCTAACCATTTATATAATTTTTCACCAGAATCAATTAGTACTGCACCACTTTTTTTATCTAATTATTTACTATTAAAAGGCTTGTAATTAAATATTGGACAAAACATAACGGTGAAGCAAAAAGTCATTTATATTCAGTTTTGATTAAATCTAGTGCATAGTTTGTTTTTCTGCCATTGGTTACACCGCATATAATCGTTGTTACAATTTTATGGTTTTGAACAAAGTAACAGAAAAAAGCAAAATCAAACAGGATTTGTAAACTTCAAAAAATAATTTATTTCCCTAGAAAGACACAGTGAAAATTTAAAAGAACTTACAATATTTTGATTTAAATCCCAAATAGTCGTAAAAGTTTTATCACAAGTAGATTTTGAATTTTCAATTGTGCCAGTAATCTCGAATGTGCTAATGTTCCAACAACGCTTGAATGAACTCACAATAATCCCAAATAGTGTATTAGTCTGAAAAGCTAAAAGGCACATTGTAATTCCAATGAATAATTTAAATAAATAAATCCTCACCAATATTAACTGAAACACAACTAAACTTGATTCCTTTAAAGACTGATATTAAGTTTAGGAATGAGTAATTCTGAAGTAAACAACTTTATATACCTCTCCACTTGACCTATGTTGCAATAAAGATTTTCTGGAAATGCTCCGTCATTTTAAAGGAATTTTCCATCAAATTTATATACAACTTGCTTCTAATATTCCTTACTTCTAAATAAAACTAGACCTTTAATTCAGCATTTGTAAACATGTCTACAGCCAAATAATAATGATCTTAAGATATTATCTAAAGTCATTAACATGCACAATCTATGTGATAAATTGTTCATATTAAAAGGATGTGAGGAGTCAGGTTGGAATCTACCCTCAGTTGCTGACCAAGGTCAACCACACATACAAATTAAACATAATATATAATATATACTCATGGATAAAAACCAAAAAACGATATAAATTAAGTATACATAACATCATATTTTTAAGATATGTTAAGTTCATTATTTATTTGTGAGCAAATATATTTCTCATATACCAGTTACCAGCTCTATCATTTCTTGAAAACGTGTATTATCTACATTTGATAAATCAAATGTAGTTACATTTCTATCTTTTATAAAATAAATAAATTATTTCCAGATTTAGTGGCTGTGAATTAATGTTGGAAGATTTTTTATATAGTTTATAGAATTGGGGTTTTCGTATCCAATGTATAGATTTGTTGTTTATATCCTATTTATAGATTTTTTAAAATAAAGTTATTGAATAGGTTATTAAATCTATAATATGTATATGATCATTAATCAAGGAGTCTTCCTTTGAACAGTTTTGATTTCCAATATGTTAATTTACCAATATTTATTTTTTTCTTGGTTTTGTTTTGTGCACATTCACATAGTGTAAATTCTTCAGGAATTAATTCAATCGTATTACATATTATGCACTTTTTGACAACGTTCAGGAACTCAATTCGCTGTGAAATATATTATCCATTCATTACCATTTAAAAAAACAGAACAAATTAATAATTGTTCTAGAACTAGTTCGCTATACTTACGACCATTTAGAACATTATAATTCTTTTAAATGATTGTTCTGAATATTTACCTTTCAGGTTTATCTGTATGTTTATTCCATGCATTGTATTTTCATGTCTTCGTTTTTATCTGACCATAAAGATTGGTGATCAGGAGAAATATTATTAAAATTAATATTACTAATATTGGTATGCCTTTGTTTTTTATCATAGAATTATTAATATGCTGCAATTTATACCACTCTGATGAAAAATTTTTGGTAATCCTCATAAAGTAATCATTAAATTTTATATGGCTGAAATGAAACAAATTTCATGATCAATCTCTTTCAAACTCACTAAACTATATTTAGTTACATGCTCACTTTATTTAATTCTAGCAAACAAGAAAAAAAAATTGTGGTTTGGTTGCAAGGTGTATTAACGCGGTGGTTAACAAGTGTTATCAACACAGTAGTTTAAAAGTGTTATTAACACAATGGTTTAAAAGTTGTGTTGACACAGAGATTTTATAACTGGTATTAACACAGTGGTTTAAAAGTGGTATTAACACAGTGGTTTAAACGTGTTATTAAGCCAGTGGTTTTAAAGTTGTATTGGCACAGTGGCTTAAACGTGTTATTAAGACAGTGGTTTAAATGTGTTATTAACACAGAAGTTTAATAGTGGTATTAACACAGTGGTTTAAAAGTGGCATTAACATAGTAGTTTAAAAGTGGCACAATTCACGAATATTGGATACTGTGATCATTCATATGTAAAACCATACATAAGACCAATAGTCCCTGACCAAATGACCCAATGACCCAATGCAATCTGCTTGCTGTGGCAACCCTTGATGTGTAAAAAGACATAAAAAGTGATAAGATGCTGCCTAAACAGAATGACAATGGAGTCATTCCTTTGTGTGCTTCCCTCATGTGCGGAAAAAACTCTTAACCGTTAGACTTGGCAGTAACAAACACTACAAGGAAGAACTGAAATCGAATTTTCCCGACTTATACATGAAACGGGTCATAAAGACCAATTATGAAAAGGAAAATCTCAGTGGTGATGGCCAATGCACGTTATCAGCGGATTATCAATCATTAACACCGGATTATCTGAGAGATCGCACCTACTTACAGCATATGTGGCTTTAAGAACGCTGGAGTAATTTTACACTTTTGGGGATTATTTAGGTGAAAAACGCTTATGTTTATGATGAGTCAGGATTAAAATGATATTTATACAGTGATTTTGTTCGAATAACAATTACATGGGAGTTTTAGTACTGTGACATAATTAGTTTAATTATGGTTTAATAAGTACTTTGCTTCAAGCAATAGTTACTGTATTTAAAGTTTGTGCTCCGTTGATTTGTGGGTAAATGAATACTTTTAGAAGGGTTTACATGTTTGTTATCTCTAAGTAATGCATAAATTAGAGGAATTATTTGGACTGTTACCCCAGATGCTAGTGGAAAATATGTCTATATCGCCCCAGATACATATTTTACGAACTTTGTCTCTCTTGTTAGCAGAAACATGTTTTCTTTATTTGATAACTCTTCTTAAAAATACGACGTTTAAATGTTATTCAACTTACACAAAATACAGGTACATACAATTCTGGTGTAAATAGTAAAACCCAGTAAAAGGTCTTCTTGTATTTGTTGTTGTACAGCCTAATTTCACATCTGTCTGTAAATCTTTTAAATTACCAATAAGAAGACATAACAGTCAGATATGTTGCTATATGTATTATTACGTATGACAAATGCTTTGATATTTTCCAATCTAGAATGTAATAGGATTTCGCGTAGCTTTTACCTATCTGTCTCTGTTGCATCAATCTATTTGTGTTAATTGTTTAGTTGCTATTTCTTTGCATACTTTATTTGCAATGCTAATTCTTTTTATTCCTATTCAATTTGTTCTTGGATTAGTTCGCTAATGGCCTTTTCTCTCACTTCGTAAGAAAAACGCAGTACTTTTTCAGTTTCTTTTATTCCATTTAAATAGTAAACAAACGATTCCGTTATGATTGAAACTGTTTGCGTGATTATTCGTCATTTGATGCAAATGATAAAGAATCGGTAATTAGTGGACCATACACTGATATTTAATTGATGAAGATATTAAACACGGCATAAATTAAGATCAATATAAATTAAATAAACATCATTTAAAAGTTTCAAAGAAACATTTCGTTTACATGGTATTAGACCTATTTCAAATCAAGGCAAACTCAGCGTATGCTATCTGCTGGAGCTATTGAACCATATTATGAACGTGAAATTTAAAGTCAATATAACTTCTTCGAGACCGAAATAAATGTAACACACCTAAAGAAAATCAGGCATATAACCTTGTCAGAGTGTGTAAAGTAACTCCTTATTCAGTACCACCAGCATCTCAGCAGAGACAACTAGTTAACATTTATAGATACAATACAAATGAACAAAATGATCAACAATTAACGGATGTAGAGAACTTATTTAATATTACGTACCCCGGATGAAGAAATTAAATTAAAATTAAAGTCTTTTGTAGGAAAATCAACATTAGCTCATTTGAATTTTGACTCAGCAAATATATTATGAAGAAATAAACTATATTTATTTTTAAAATGACATTTCTAAAAATGCAACTGAATAAAAGAAATCAAAGGAATTGCTACAAAGTATTGAAATAAAGGTGTATGCAGTTAGGTGTTTATAAGGTTTGAACAGAACGGAAGAGAAAATTCGAATAGCATTGAATAAATAAAAGAGCTACCGTTAGCTGAAAGGTTGAAGCAACTGTTTAACGACAATAATGTGGCAATTGCTGTGATTTTGCAGCTATATCCATGACTACAACAGCCTCTGATTTATTAACTGCAAATTGTGCAAGATTTTTAACAGCAGGCGAGAAACAAGCTAGTTGTGGATGATGTAGTGATGGAAGCTATTTAAGTAGAAGTATAAAACGAAAAAACTATTGTTTGTTGATTGTGTATTCTAAACATAAAGCTGTATCATTGCCTGGAATCGTTTGTATCTTAGTAACAGGTTTTCTAACATCAGCTGTAGAAATTAAGTTGTAAAATCTGAATATGCCATTCATAACAGGGGGCCCCGAGTGGCCAAGTGGTCTAAAGCGCTCACCGTTACGGATCACTGCTGTCTCACCGCTGTCTGCGTGGGTTCGAGTCTCGGGCTCGGCCAATGTGGTTATGTGGGAAAGCTTGCGGCGAGAGACATAAAAAGCACGGTATGCACGCGTATTTTACCCTTGCTCATTTTCCTGTAGATTTAAGGCAAGTTTCTGTTCTAATCAACACATTGGTCTTTTGGGATCTTCTCCATTTTCTTTCTACAGCCATAGGGGTAAGTGTAACATTTTCTTTTATTTGCAAATACGTGAAGCATATTCAGTTTTAATGACGTATCGTGAAATGTTGCCTTTATCACTACGCGGATTTGAAACGTTATGAACTTTTCAACTGTTACAGGTCGCTATCAAGAGTTTAATTTAATAGCATGTGTCTATAGATTTTAATTCCGTACCTGTTATTACGACCAGTTTGGTTTTATTTTAGCTGTGTGTGCGGGTTGTATCAGGCTGTCAGTCTGGCTGTTTGTATGTCTGTCTGTATGGGGATGGAAGCATGTGCGACCATCAAGGCCATACAAGGACTGAAGTGCTGATTTGTAAACTTGTGCGCATGGTGGATCCATGAAGATGGGTGTGTGGCCAATACAAGTGTGGGCCAACCCAAGAATTCAGGAGAACTGTGTGGTTTGATAATGAACATGTGAACCAGGTCAAAATCTCTCATTTACAAGGTTTACAAGTATTTGAATGAGTCATACGTTGTTATGAATCGTACGTGCTGTACAAAAGACTATATGAGTCATGAGTCATATGTTTGATACAATTGAGTTACACCTATTTGCAGGAGACTATATGACTCTTACCTTTATTACATGAGGTTATATGAATCACATCTTGGTTTTACTGTGTCATGTGTCTATAATTTTGAATATATGACTCACATTTTTTCCCCATTTTTGAATGATTGTATGAATTTTTTTCTTTTATGTCATAATGTTTCATAAAGTCACAAATTCATTCGCATATAACAAATGTTTGTGTGAAGTAATTGAATGAGTCGTATGGTTTTGATCTTGAAAGAATCACACTGTATATATGTTGCAGAGAATGCACATATATTTATGAATTCATTTCATAAACTTCCATCTTTCATCACATTGTGTTTGTGTTGTCATTTAATACAGGCATCCATTCAGGGCAAACCCTGTTACAGAGATATACAAACATACATAGACAACCTTATATCCATACATGCAGTGCGATCATGGATGCACACACACACACATACATACATACATACATACATACATACATACATACATACATACATACATA
>JAECUM010036117.1:0-32369 GCA_016617855.1 Megalonaias nervosa
AGCATTAAGAGGTTAGTGTTAGGACTGGTCGGCCTGGTGTCAGGATAATGTGACTGGGTGGGACATCATGCTACATGTCTGCGGCATGATGCCCCAGTGCTAGACATCACTATAAACTGCCACACTGCAGACATCGTAGCGATATGACTGAAAAATTGTTAAAGCTACGTTAAAAATCATAATCACATCACATCACACATCACAAACACAAAGATGTAATGTACAGTGATGTAATACACAATGTTTTCACAGGTGCATGTGTTGAAACATTTTTTTAAATAATGTTTTTAACCATCATTTAAATGATGGTAATTTTGAAAATAAAGGTAATTTATACATGAATGCAAACATCTTCATTACAAAAGGCATTTTACTGACAGTTATTCCAAACATGATTATAAAAACAAGTATTAAACCATTAACAAGACAGTGTCCCCTTTCCTAAATTTTCAGAGGTCCTACAGTACCTTGCGCCCTTGTTTAAATTGTGGTTTGCGTTTCTGGACACCACTATCCACGAGTTATCGAGGTAAAGGTGTACACACTTATCCCAATGAAATAAGAGACCCAGCTACCCGCTGTAATTTCAACATTTTCTTGGAAGAATACTGCATGACAGTAAGCTGAGATTTAATGTATGGAAAAATACCCCCATACCATGTGCAAGTTCTTCCTCATCTGATAACTGTCCCTCTTTTAGCTGGGTGAGGGTGGGAATGTTATCACCATGCCCTGGGGATGGGGCAACAAAGGTGTCTGGACACTCCTTCATACAATACTGGGACCAGCGGAACAGCATGTAACACTCACTGCCCTCTCCATTCTTCTCCAGGGATTCTGATACTGAAATAAGCACAGAATAGAACTTATAGAAAAGGGGCATCTGAAAAAAGGTTACTATCAAGTTATCACTAATACTGTAATACAGCAAACATTGATGGTACATGAGCAAAGTCTCTAATAAAAATTTTCTCTATGTCAACCCAGAAAAATCGGTCTAAACCACAGATCTGTTACCATGACAGATGCTGGTCAGTAGTTTCACAAAGTCCAATCCATAATTTTGGTCAACTGTCCATAGTTTACTACATCAACACTAAAAATTGGTCTATTATCAACAGTTCTGACGAAACATACAAAGTTACTGTGGTTTTGAGGATTTTAATGACATTTTTTAAGCACATGATAGGCTACACATGGCAACTAGTATTTCTTGTAGAGAAAGAACCCCAGAAGAACCACCATGGGAAGATACTGGCAAGCTTTGTCACATACCCATATTGGACTAGTCTGCGACTTAAACCCAAGTGGACAGAGGTGACATGTCATTCCGCTGTAATGGTGAGTGCCTAAGACCTCTCAGCCATCCTGTGGGCCAAACATCCAACGTATACATGTTGCCATTTCTTGTTTCATTGATCTTCTAATTAGCTTACAGCACCCCTCTTTTCTATACTAAATGTTTCAGTATAAATTGATTAAGGCAAGGTCACAATTCTTTGTGCACACCTTTATCTCCATTAAGACCATCTCATCTGTTATTTAGAGAGATAATAAATCCAACTGCTTCATTTTATCTCTCAACATTTCATCACAACATCAAACTAGCAGCTACCACATGTAATGGCTTCACTCATAATAATACTGATGCTTGAAATTAATGCAGTATTGCATTCAAGCACTTCAGTGACACAGATGAAGAGCCTAATATAGAAACAGAACTGTCATGCAGCATCTCTGCAGAAAAAGACCCTGCCCATGAAATCAATACCTTGAGCAGCAGTGGTTTTTACTAAAATATCCCATAGAAACTATGGTGAAATCCTAGCTGAAAAAGAACTTGAAAACTGCATGTTAAGCGACGATAAATTAAACATCACAAATATGGTCATGCCTGTCTTTTATTTAGATAAATCAGTGTATCAGCAAGATTTGGAAAAAAAGTGACTGACTGGCACCCTTTATTTAATAAGACCAATGGTGTGATCATAATGGACCAGGCTCATAATTAAACAAGGTATCATTGAAACTGTCAATTTCACATGCTGTTTGCATGAAAAACCAAATAAGCAAACATGTCCCACCTAGTCACATTATCCTGGCAGCAGGCCAACCAGTCCCAGCACTAACCTCTTAATGATGAGTGCCAAGCAAGGCAGCTGCTAGTACTAATTTTATAAGTCACTGGTATGACTCAGCCAGGGTTTGAAACCAAGACCTCCCACATCTTAGGTTGGGGGGGGGGGTCCTAACATAAGAGGCATGATTATGAATAAATGTAACCTAAAAATGCAAACAACTCTCAAGAGAGCTAAATCAGACCAAGGAATAATACATGACAGGGATAAATAACCTCAACAGATATAACAAGCATGTTTAACATACCAAAATAATAAAGTATGACACAAAGCATAGGCAATTTTCTGAACAACATAGAAAACGCCAATAAATAATGGCATGTAAAGGAAAAAGAAGAGGACAACTGTGCATGGATCAATGACACAAGATCAACATTCAGAAATTTCTAGAAGACACCTTTTGGGAGGATTCTCATCATATGAACAAGGGTAATTTTCATCCTGGAAAGAGTAAGCTATGCAATAGCAACAAGGGTAATTTCCATCCTGGAAAGAGTAAGCTATGTAATAGCAACAAGGGTAATTTCCATCCTGGCAAGAGTAAGCTATGCAATAACAACAAGGTAATTTCCATCCTGGAAAGAGTAAGCTATGTGATAGCAACAAGGGTAATTTCCATCCTGGAAAGAGTAAGCTGTGTACTAGCAACAAGGGTAATTTCCATCCTGGAAAGAGTAAGCTGTGTAATAGCAACAAGGGTAATTTCCATCATGGAAAGTGTGAGCTATGCAATAACAAAAAGGGTAATTTCCATCCTGGAAAGAGTAAGTTATGCAACAGCAACAAGGGTAATTTCCATCCTGAAAAGAGTCATCTATGCAATAGCAACAAGGGTAATTTCCATCCTGGAAAGAGTAAGCTATGTAATAGCATCAAATGACATATTACTGATATAAAAAACAAGATTTTCAAGATGTTCACCATGATGTGGTCATACTGGATATCAGATCATCACCATTTTATAGTTAGGGCTAATTAGATATCACAAAAGTCTTTTGGTAAAACACTGATATGACAATCCATTCAGGAAGAACAATGATAACCTGATTTTCAAGACTGACATCATGGCAGTTGTCTTGGGCATCAGATTAACATTATTTTCAAAACTGACATCATGGCAGTCATCTTGGGCATCAGATTAACATTATTTTCAAGACTAACATCATGGCAGTCATCTTGGGCATCAGATTAACATTATTTTCAAGACTGACATCATGGCAGTCATCTTGGGCATCAGATTAACATTATTTTCAAGACTGACATCATGGCAGTCATCTTGGGCATCAGATTAACATTATTTTCAAGACTGACATCATGGCAGTCGTCTTGGGCATCAGATTAACATTATTTTCAAGACTGACATCATGGCAGTCGTCTTGAGCATCAGATTAACATTATTTTCAAGACTGACATCATGGCAGTCATCTTGAGCATCAAATTAACATTAGTTTCATATAGAACCAACTGGATATCATAAAAGTGCCCATATCTGATATCCAGGCAGAACAATTTTCATCTAGGACCCATCCGAACTTGGAATGAATGTTTGAGTATCAAAGCAATCCTCCAAACAAATTAGAGATAATACACTAATGAAAAAATACACAATGCATGGACAATGGTCAAAGCAATGCACTTTGAAAACAGGATTAAAATTTTCCCTCCTTTTTAGACTCTGACATGTCCTAAATCTTGACTCAAGTGTGCCCCTTTGGGCATGCTTTTTTCATTCATTATTTATCATGAAAACAATTATATATTCCTTTCAAATATTTTGCATCCACCTGAGTTGTGCATCAAAGGAATCCCAGGTACAACTCTGTGGATGGAAGGATTATGGACGAAAGGCCATAGCATATTAATCTCTTTTGACAAGTAGAGCTAAGAAATAATATACACCCTATGATTCAACAAATGTGAACATAAATACTTGCCCAAAGTCGCATTTTCTTTTTAACTTACCCTTGATGATACTGGTCAGGAAGTTTTCCACTAAATTAAAAAGCAGTGTCCGATATCCATAAACAGTCTGGGTGCTACTGTAGCCTCCCTCTACACTGCATCTATCAGAAATGATAAAATTTATTTTAACAACAAAATTTTGCTTCAAATACATGCAACTACATATTATAAAAAAAGACCCAGTGTTGCATCTTGAGTACAGAAATTAGTTTTTATCTCATGTCCCCCAAATTTTGGGCTTCTTTAGTGCATGTCCGTCCATGTACATCTCGCAAAGTTGATAGGACGACAGAAACAACAAGATGGCAGTAAGTATCCATTTTAAAACAACTTCATTCTCTAAATTTATGCAAGTACACAATTTGCGTTAAATTAATGAATTATTGGTTTGAATAATCAGCAAAATTTAAAAGTAGTAATCAGCAATATTGTGAGGCACTAAGAGTTCTAAACAATTTTGGATTTCACGTGTGACTTGGAAAGTGTTTTGGTTATGGAACCTGGTATATACTCTGAATTATTGTACAGCAATTTTTATATCATACCAGATACTCTTGTATGAACCTGACAGTAAAATGCCTGCAAATTGATATGGGTTGGGAGCTAATATGGGGTATGATATAGTCAGAGGGCTGACATGGGGTACAAGATGGGTTGAGAGCTGATATGTGGTATGATGTGGGTTGAGACATGATAATAGATATGATAGGGATTGAGAGCTGATTTGGAATATTATATGGGTTGATGACTGACATGAGTATGATATGGGTTGATATCTAGGTCAGGTCAGGCCACACCTGCTACTGTAACAGTCAACAGTACTACCTATTAGCCCAGAATAAACAACTACACCTTGCTTCCTCTGGAAAATCCTCTCTGGTGGATCAGACAGCCAGGCAGATATGGTCATCCCCCCATGGTGAAGGCAGATGGCATGAACTGTGTGGGCAGCACCAAACATCAGCTTAGGTGTAGTAAGATTTGATGGCCATCCACAGCATCCTGCCCCATCTCAAGATGTCTCAATATTTTCATACTACTGGATTCAGACAGATCTTCATGAAAGAGTGAGAGTGACTCTGCACAACTTTCTCTCACTTAAACAGTCTATCCCCTAGGGGTGCATGATTGAGAGTCAAGAATCCCCCTGTATCAAAACTGGGGGCCAGGCTGAATAAAAAACAAACTTTCTGTCAAAACTGGGGGATAAATTAAAAATTTGGAGGTCTCTGATGCACAAATGAGGGTAAAGGGACACACTGCTTAAATCCAACTCTTGCGCAGGTCAATATAATATTCCCCCCCCCCCCGAACACCTTCAAGTCCTGTGGCAATGGGCGAACAGCAAAGTAGCAGGTGGGAATACACTGGAAACTGTAGCTACAGAACTGCACAAAGGCAGTTCAGGGCACAGGCTCACTTTTCACTGGACTAAAGCAGCAGTGGAACTTGGCAGCCCCTGGACAACTGAATAGCCATTTTTAGGATCATAATGATCACACCTGTAGCATGAGTTATGGAGCTAACAAAGGTCCTGTAAACATTACCTACTTTACCTTAACCTTACCATACCATGACTGACTAGGATCCCATTTTAGTTATCAAATATCTACAAAGATGATGCAACTCACCATTGGTATCTGGAATGTGCACATGCCAATGGGCAGTAAATTAGCATATAGACCAAAGAGAAGAACAGCTCTAGTTGGTAGAGAACTGGTCAGATTCAACATTTAGATAGCAGTCCTGAGTTTCTCTCACCTAGCTGAGGAAGGGTAACTCACCAAAGGTGGAATTGGCTTCTGGAGTGGCATAAGTAAAGAAGAGAGACAATAAGCTGGTGTTGTGTATGCCATCAAATCACAGAAAAAGACATGCAACTATCATAGTGCCTATACCCCAAATATGAAAAACCCAGGTCAGGGAAAAAATTTAAGAAATGGGGTCTCTTACTGCAAAGGCAGACAAGCTCATCATCCTTGGTGACTTCAATGCTAGAGTTGGCACAGATCACCATACATGACCAGGTGTCATTTGCAATAATGGCTTTGGCAGATACAATAAAAACAGACTCCTCCAACGGAGGAAATGACCTCCCAATCACCAACTGTCTTCTGCCTGCAAAAACCTCAATAAGATGTTTTGAATGAATCAATGCTCCAAGCACTGGCTATGTCATTGTCAGGAGATGATGAGATTCAGATGAGGCTGATGTGATTCAGTCCTTCACAGATAGGAATGATATTAAGAACTTCTATTATACTCTGAAGACAAATCTATGGACCAGTCAACAGAAATATGTCCAATACTAAGTGCTTACAACACCACATTGCTCATTGACAAAGAAAAGTGACTACAAATATGCACAGAACACATGAACAGCATCTACAATTGACAGTTATCTATCATTAAGGAGACTGCCCCAAGCAGAAATCTACATATTACCTGCTGATCCTCCAATGCTGAATAAAATGGAAAGCAACTGACCTGCTTCCAAATATCAATGCACCTGGACCAGATGCTTTACGAGTAGAAGTCTACAAAGCTGGAGGATCACACATGACACAGAAACTTACTAAACTCTTCTAGTCAATGTGGACTCAAAGAACTATACCAGTACAAGTATGCATTAAATTTCCATTTGTACAAGCAGAAAGGCAGCAGAGTCCTGTGACAACTATCAGGGCTTCTCCTTGCTGGTAATAGCCAGCAAAATCCTTGCCAGAATTCTACTGAATCACCTTGTGCATCACATTGATCAAGGGCTCCGACCTGAGAGTCAATGTCACTTTACGACAGAATGAGAGACCACAGATAAGGTGTTTGCAGCTCATCAACTCCAAAAGAAATCCCTGGAACAAATTCCAACCTGTACATAACATTCATGAACCTAACAAAAGCATTTCTGCATGGTCAGTCATGACAAAATTTGGTTGTCCTGAGAAATTCATTGTAATCTTTCACCAATTCCATGATGGCATGCTTGCTCATGTTGTGGATAATGGTGAGTCACCTGAACTATTCCCAGTCACTAATGGAGTCGAGCAAGATTATGTTGGCCACAACCCCTTTCAGTATGACATTTTCTGCCACGCTTACTGATGCCTTCTGTGACTGTGACACTGGGACTGACATCAGACACCAGACTGATGGCAAGCTTTGAGAAAACTACAGGCAAGGGTGAATTTACAGGATGTAACTGTTCATGATCTATTGCTGACGAATGTTTCCTGAATGCCAAATTTGAGTCAGACATGCAACAAAGTATGGACCATTTTTCTCCAGCTTGAGACTATTTCAGTCTCACAATCATTATCAAGAAGACAGAGGTGATGCACCAACCTACACCAGGAGATCCCTATGCAGAGCCTACCATCATAAAAAATGCTGAAACCTTCCTGGCAGTGGACAAGTTCACTTATCTCAGCATAACAATGTCATGTACAGTCAACATCAATGGTGCAACCAATGTCAGAATTGCTATAGCAAGTGTGGTTTTTGACTAAACAAAGATGTGTGGGAGCAGTGAGGCATCAGTCTACAAATTGGCAGACTAAACACAGATGTGTGGAAGCAGTGAGGCATTACTCTACAAATTGGCAGTCTAAACACAGATGTGTGGGAGCATCAGTCTACAAATTGGCAGACTAAACACGTGTGGGAGCAGTGAGGCATCAGTCTACAAATTGGCAGACTAAACACAGATGTGTGGGAGCAATGAGGCATTAGTCTACAAATTGGCAGACTAAACATAGATGTGTGGGAGCAGTGAGGCATTAGTCTACAAATTGGCAGACTAAACACAGATGTGTGGGAGCAGTGAAGCATTAGTCTACAAACAAAACTGAAGGTCTACAAAGCCATTTCTTTCCAACCCTGCTGGATGCATGTGAAACCTTGGTGGTGACAGATGCCATGCCAAGAAGGTGAACCATTTTCACATGGACTGCCTGTGAAAACTGATGAGGTAAGATGGAAGGACTGGGTCACAGACAGTGAGGTCTCACACAGGCAGGTCTTCCAAGCAACCACACCATACTGAAGAAATGAGAGATGAAATGGACAGGCCAAGTCATCAGGATGTCAGAAGAGTGACTACCAAAGTAAATCTACAATGGCAAGCTGAAGGAGGAAAAGCAATCTCAGGGTGATCAGAAAAGATGCTTCAAAGAACAAATTAGTCATCCTCGAAACACTTTAACACTGAATCCTGAGTATTGGGAAAATCGCAGTCAGGACCAGTCCACCTAACAACATATCATCCATACCGGATACAAAGCAATACACAAACTACAACATGTCCCCTATTGATTAAGCAACTCAAGTTGCATCTCCTGTCAAATGTCAGACAGTTCAGAGCACAAATTGGCCTTATCCACCACTCATGTACTCACAGAAATCAAACCAGTATGTAACATCATGGATATCTTCAAAATCAATGAACTTGAAGGACAAACAACTGACACAGGTTGAGGGATTACATGTGGTATGAAATGAATAGAGTGCAGACATGGAACATAATATGAGTTGAGAGCTAATATGGTTATAGAATAAGTAAAGGGCTAATATGGTTATAGTATGGGTTAAGGGCTAATATGTTGTATGATATGGGTTAAGGGCTAATATGTTGTATGATATGGGTTGAGTGCTAATATGGAACGTGATATGGTATGAGGGCTGATATTGCGTAAGATATGAAAACTGCCACAAACTTTTGACCATTGTTACATATAATTAATTTTAGTTTTAAATTTTTATTTCATTACAGTCCTACCCACTTATATCAACATCACTTATGTCGACAAGCCGCCTATTTCGACAAAAAAGCAAAGTCCCGGTCCCTTGGTCTACTATTACTACCAAATTGTCATGCTTATGTCGACGTCAAGATAAAAAAATAAACGTACATGTCGACAGAAGCCCTTGGTCCCAGCTTGAACAAATCCTTTGTTTTCTAATCATTTATGTCGAGAAGCTGCCAGTTCCGATCCATTCTTTGTTCAACAATTAGTTGATCTTGCCACCAGGCCTTAATTTTACAGCCTTATCATTTATGTCAACCAGCTGCAAGTTCCGACCCAAACTTTGTTCAACAATTAGTTGATCTTGCCGCCAGATTTTAATTTTCTCGCCTAATCATTTATGTTGGCAAGCGGCCAGTTCCGACCTGTACTTTATTCAACAATTAGTTGATCTTGCCGCCAGGCTTTAATGTCGTGGTCGCATAAAAAAATAAAAAAAACAGGCTTTTGTTTGGTCCTATAAAGTTGGCCTCTTGCTGCGACTTAAATAAAAGCAATGCAATCTGATCTGATTCTTGCATTTTCCAAAGTGATCGGTGATTAAAACAAGTTTATTGCGCTGTGAAAGTTTCCTTTTTACCATTATTTATATTTACGATGGCTACCAATGGCAGTGTAAACGCAGATTAAATTTACAGTCTCTGGAAACTAAATATCTGGCTGTTAAGGAAGTTGAGGGTGGGGCATCTCGCAAAGATGTCTGTGAAAAATATTAAATGTATTGAGCAGACATTGTTACAATATTGTATTGTAAGAATCATTTTCTTTTAATACCTCATTAGCACGTGTCGATGTATACAATATTATGCCTTCATTAATCATATCAGCCACATATCTCTTGTTCGCTTTTATGTACTTTTCATGATGACTTCTGCAACTAAATACACGTACTGTTTAAACCAACTTGTTGACAGGTTTTCATTTCCCTGTGAACAGCCCCATCCCCTTGGTAGCCTCAGTAAGATGGGAATTGACTGACCAAAATCTAGGCCAATTTAAGTGCATGTACTCCAAGCGTGTAAATAACAACTATGCAACCATGTGCTTATGCCAACATTGCATAATCGTAGTGAATGTTTTTCATATCAGGATGTGACCGATGCAATATTTTATTGTGGATTTTATTACACAAAGGTAACCAAAATGTAATTTGTCAATATACAAGTGTATTTGACACTGGTTTTGTCTTCATGTAATCAAAATTTGCATTGTTTGGTTTCTCTCAGTGTAAATGCTACTCACTGACGACAGGTCACCCCTTAGTGACGAATTTAACTTGTATCTTTTTTTCAGTACCCCCCCCCAAACACTTATCTCGACATCCGCCTATGTTGACAATATTGCCTCGGGCCCGAGGATGTCGACATAAACGGGTAGGACTGTACATGTTATTGTAATGTAACGTTGTTTGCTGGACTTGACCTAGTCCAAAACAGAGTTCATTTCTGCTTGACCTGATTGACTTTTTAAAATTTTTTTTATATTTCATTTATGTAAACAATAAATAATAGCTTCATTATTCTCTATGTGTATGAGCTTATTAACCGAATTATTATTATTCTGGTAAATGTTGATTTGGGTCAGGGGTTTGGAGATTCCTAACTAAATTTTTACAGGCTATTGTGTTGTAAATAAACAAGCCTCATTTGATCATTCTAGAAGGTTATTTTCCATTAGGTAATAGTTGTTTTTAGAAAATGCTAATTTTGATCTGAGGTCAAGCAGAGAACTATATTATTTTGTGACTGTGAGGATTTTACCAGTCATGCTTTAACATCTAGCACTTTAAGTTGTATTATGTTGTGACCAGTTTGGGCTGAATTTTTTTTTCTTCAAATTATTGTATTCAAGTGATTATTTTCTCTGGAAATACAAAAGTGCTCTGATAAAATTCTTGGATAAAGATATTCACTGGAATTTATACTGAATTTAAACCTGGAATAATATTTCTGTGCTTCAACAAGAGACTGTTGACACATCAGTACTTTGTAGGCTACAACAGACATGTCATTACCTTCAATTGTAAATCTCTTTGGACTTGAACTGAGTTTTATTCAGGACTTTTTATTACTAGGACTTGTGTCTCTAATTCTTGGATTACATTTGGATTTAACTTGCAATACCATAAGTTCTTTAATCTCATTTCTCACTTTGTATTGTAGGGAAATAAATTATTTGTTAAATTTTACTAAGCTTGTTGTCTCCACTCTTTTCTGTTACTTATTTTAAGATCATAGACTCGTAACAGAAACTTGGGTTCTTGTCCTTGGGATACGAATTTTGCTAAAAATATTTCAGAAAACTTTGTTTTTGCAATTTAAATTCCCCTAGCTTCAGAATTTTTAAAATCAGCAAGCTTTTTACAATATCATCTAAAGAATTTTTTAAAATTTTACCCAGGGGTGGTTCGAAATTTTGAAAATGGAATCACAGCTAAAAAAGTTGGAATCAGAGTTAAGATAGGTTCAGTTTCAAGTAGAAATGATGAAGATGCAAACAGAGAGTGAAGAGAGAGAAAGACAATGGCAGAAGGAAAGAGAAGATAGGCAAATACAAAGAGAAAAGGAAAAAATGAAATTTCAGATTAGGTTAAAAGAATTAGAGATGGCAAATGGAAAACACTCCTATACTTTTGATGTTTTAAGAAATATCAAGTTAGTGCTCCCTTTTCTGGAAAAAGAAGTAGATAAATATTTTGTTCATTTTGAGAAAATTGCTGAAATTTTGAAGTAACCAAGAGAGTACTAGACTCTATTATTACAATGTGTACTTACTGGTAAAGCTCATATTTACATTTCACTGTCACTACAGCAGAGTACCGATTATGATGTGGTTAAGGACTATATCTTAAAGGGTTATGAGTTGGTACCCGAGGCTTATTAACAAGGTTTTAGGAATTCTAGAAAATCAACTGACCAGACCTATGTCGAATTTGCATGGGAAAAAGCGCAACAATTTCAGAGGTGGTGCTCCTCTAAAAAAGTTAATAAAGATTACGAAAATCTCAGACAACTCATATTAGTTGAAGAGTTCAAGAACTGTGTCCATAGTGACATTAGGATTTATCCTGATGAACATAAGGTCGAAACCTTGGAAGATGCTGCTCCTACTGCTGACGAGTATTCCTAAGTGCGTAAAGTTTCTTTTGTAAATAAGTCTTCCACTCAGCAGTCGTCTGGTAAAAAATATTTCAGCCTAATATGAGCCCTTTCAAATTTCAATCTGGCACAACTTTTAGAAATCGAGTTTCTGATAAGATTTATCAGAAATCCTTATCTCTTCCTACATCATACCTATTGCAAGAAGAAAAGTCATGTTACTTCTAATTGCTAAAAATTGAGAAAAAAGCATCAGAATCAAGGCAGACCTATTCCAAATGCTCTTATTTCTAAGAGGTCAAGGTCACGGTAATGTATTGAAAGCAATACATTTGTTGAGTCTAATAAACCCCAGTCTGATTTTATTATGGAGAATTATGAACCATTCATGTGGAAGGGTTCTATATCACTCATGAGTGATTCAGCCAATCCCATCCTTATTAAAATTTTAAGGGACATGGGAGCTTCTCAGAGTCTTTTATTATCAGGTACTTTGCCTCTTTCTGAGAAGTATTCTTCTAATGAGAGTGTTCTCATTCAGGGAGTAACTTGTAACTGACAATCCTTGTTTGGATCAGAAAGTCGATCCTATTGAAAAAGAATTCCCTGATTTATATCTAGCTTATGCAGTTACTAGAGCTATGACAAAGAGAGCTCTTGAGAATGATGTTGACCAGGAAAGTATTCCTTTAGCTGACACATGTATCGGTCAGGCTTTTGATGAGGTCACTTTCATTCCTTGTTTGGATCAATCAAAAGGTATTGATGACATTGATCGTCTTTTAACTACTCATTCTCTTTTTTCTAATCAGGGTGACAAATGACAACCACTTGACATCAAACAGGAAAAAGATCCTGAGATCTCCTTTTGTTTCAAAGGGGCATTAGTGAAACTGAAGCCACATAAGTATCTGTTTGTAATTTCATTAAAAATGGGAATCTTATGAGAAAATGGAGACCTCTGGAGGTACCTGCTAGTGACAAGTGGTCAGTGAAATATCAAACTGTAGTTCCAAAATCATTCAGAAAGGAAATTCTTAGTCTGGACCATGAAACTTCTTTGGCTGGTCATTTAGGTTATTAATAAGACTTATCACAAGATCTTGAATCACTTTTATTGACCAAATATTATAAGTGATGTCTGTAAATAAGGCAGATCTTGTCATACTTGTCAAATGGTAGAAAAACCCAATCAGAAGATACCTAGGGCTCATCTGCAACCTATTCCTGCATTTGACAAACCATTTAGCAGAATAATGGTAGATTGTGTCGGTCCCTTAACTAAGACCAAGTCAGGTAACCAATACTTGTTGACCATAATGTGTGCATCAAAAAGATTCCCAGAGGCAATTCCTTTGAGGAATATTAAAACTAAAACAATAGTAAAAGCTTTGATAAAGTTTTTACTCAATTTGGCCTTCCTAAATCTGTCCAATCTGATTAAGGGTCAAATTTTATGTCTGGAATTTTCCAGCAAGTTATCCTTGAATTTGGCATTCAGCAAATCAAGTCAAAAGTGAAATTATGATTTGACAGAACTACAATGGAAAGAACTTTTGAGTCTGGTGATAAAGAGTTCTGTCTCTCTTGCTTATTCTTCAAAATTTTCTACAGATTAGGTATTATGGCCCTTACAAAGTTAAGAAGAAAGGTATTACGGCCCTTACAAAGTTAAGAAGATAGGTATTACGGCCCTTATAAAGTTAAGAAGAAAATGAGTGAGTTAAATTATAATAATAGTACTCCTGGGATGTAAATAAATTAAAGGAGTACCAGTATGTTGTGAGAGATAGCCAGGTTAATCATGCAATTAATTTAGTTGTACCTGTCCCACTAACTGAGGATTTAAGGGATGGAATGCAATCGGACACTATTGATTTTGGAGTAACAAATCTTCGGAATTCAGAAATTATGAATAATCTGGACCAGACACTTTCACATTTGCAACAACAAGAAAGGAATGAATTTAAACAGTTATTACTTGAATATGAGCACTTATTTCTAGATGTTCCTACAAGAACTAACAAAATTTACCATGATGTTGAAATTGTAAATTCCACACCTGTGAAACAACACCCGTACAGGATGAACCCTCTCAGACAGGAATGCTTGAAGAAAGAATTCAGTATTTGCTGGAGAACGATTTCAAAGAGCCGAGTAAAAGTAACTGGAGTTCACCATGTATACTTGTTCTGAAACTAGATAATACTTACCGCATGTGCACTATTATATAAAGGTGAACAGTGTGACTAAAACAGATTTATTTCCATTACCAAGAACTGATGACTGCATTGATAAAATTGGAAATGCGAAGTATGTCACCAAATTTGACCTTCTGAAAGGATTTTGGCAAATTCCACTGACAGAAAGGGCAAAGGAAATTTCAGCAGTAACTCCAGATGGACTTTATCAATATAAAGTGAAGCTGTTTGGAATGAAAGGTTCGCCAAGTACTTTTCAACGTTTAATGAACATGATTACATCTTGTCTAGATAACTGTGATGCTTACATCGATGATGTCATCATCTATAATGACATCTGGAAAAAACATTTAGCAACAATTTGGAAATTCTTTGACAGACTCACTGATGCAAGTTTGAGAATTAATTTATCCAAATGTTAGTTTTGCCGTGCTTGTGTAACATTTCTAGGACATATCGTGGGACATGGACAAGTTAAACCTATAGATGCTAAGGTCAAAGCTATCTCTGAATTCCCTGTGCCTATCAGTAAAAAGCATCTGATGCGATTTTTGGGTATGGCTACATACTATTGGAAATTTTATTCCAATTTTTCCATAATTGCTGAACCCCTGACAAATTTATTGAGCAAGAAAACCAAGTTTCATTGGTCTGAAAAATGTCAGGAGGCTTTTGATAAGTTAAAGGCCATACTTAAAAGTGCACCAGTTCTTACAGCTCCAAATTTCAGTCAATCATTTAAACTGTCAGTTGATGCAAGTGATGTTTGGGTTGGAGCAGTATTGATTCAAGAAGATAAAAATGGTGTTGATCATCCAGTGTGCTATTTTTCTAAGAAATTAAATAAGCACCAAAGAAATTATTCCACAATCAACAAGGAATGTTTGGCTTTGATACTGGCATTACAACACTTTGAAGTTTACATTAGTTCAGTTCCTTCTCCGATTATTGTGTTTCGTGATCACAACCCCCTTACTTTCATCGACAAGATGAAAAACAAAAATCAAAGATTATTAAGATGGAGTTTATTGTTACAGGAACATAATACTGATATCAGGCACTTCATGGGAAAAGACAAGTTAATAGCAGATGCACTTTCAAATACAGAAATATATTGTTTCATGTATACTCTGTGTCATTCACAAGATTTCATCTCATGTTCTTTTTACCACATGCATATATTACTTTTAGTAAAAAGAAAGCTTTATTGTGTAAATCTTTTTTTTTTAATGAGGGGAAGTGTTATGTATATTTAATTTAATTGTTTGTCTGTTAGTTTTAAATTCTTTTTATTTCATTACATGTTATTGTAATGTAACATTGTTTGCTGGACTTGACCTTGTCCAAAATTGAGTTCATTTCTGCTTGACCTGATCAACTTTTTTAAATTTTATTTTAAATTTCATTTATGTAAATAACTAATAATAGTTTCACTATTCTCTATGTGTATGAGCTTATGAACTGAATTATTATTCAGGTAAACATGTTGATTTGGGTCAGGGTTTTGAAGATTCCTCAGTGAACTTTTATAGGCTACTGTGTTGTAAATAAACAAGGCTTATTAGATCATTCTAGAAGGTTATTTTACATTAGGTAATCATTTTTTTCAGAAAATGCTAATTTTGACCTGACACATCAGTACTCCATAGGGTATAACAGACACGTCATCGCCTTCAATTGTAAATCTCTTCGGGACTTGAACTGAGTTTTATTCAGGACTTTTTATTACTAGGACTTGTGTCTTTAATGCTTGAATTAGTTTTGGATTTAATTTGCAAGACCATAAATTCTTTTTTCTCATTTTTCACTTTGTATTCTAGGGAAAAAAATTATTTGTTATATTTTACAAAGCTTGTTGTCTTATTTTAAGAGCATAGACTCGTTACACCATATACTGTAAATTCACTATTTTTAGAAGGGTTCCATATATACATGTACTTACATATAAGTTAGGTCTAAGTGCAAGTATGCTATGCCATAACATAATGATAATGACTACAAAAATGAGCTAGTTTTGAAAAACAGTTTGATCAATTTGAAAACAACAGTGACAACAATTTCCCATAAATCTGAAAGGGAACAACCACATAAACACCAGGTTGGTTACATTTAGTCTCTCTACTCTTAAATAGGTTCAACTATAACTAGTCTTACTCCTGAATATCCTGGATAAACTGAACACTCTGTACTAATTGCTGCCTTGACATTCTTCACATTTCAAATTCACGATCAGCTGCAAAGAAAAAAAAATATAAAAGCAGTCTTAAATATTCATATCATTTAAGACTTCAAAAGGTACTCAAGTACATGTCCTGCATACTTTAACATTTCCAGTACTCACATACATGTTTTGCATACTTTTAAATCTCCAGCGTGAGAAAATATCTATTTTAGAATAGCATTTTTATATGATATAGAAAAATGATAAAAGAAAAGACTTAACCTGTCTTCATACATTTTTTTTAGTCCATAGAAAATGGATTGGAGAACAACCATGCCAGTACCTAACTGTTTCTGCTTGCTAATAAATCAGGTCCAACAACAACACAGACCCTGATCTGCTATCATATAATGCACTGGTGGATCAGGGTACAAGTTGTTTGTTCAAATAATAACTCCAAGCAAACTGCACCCACACCACTCTCTGGGACTTGAGCTTCAGAGTCAAATATGCATTACATATAAAATTCTCTGAGGACAAAAAAATTTGTGACCGGATATTTGCAGTGTTTGATCTGGAACAGTGGACTACAGAATAGGCAAACAAATTTCATTTTGACTTGGAATTGCATCACATATTTACTGCATAAATATGCAGTGGTTGCATAAATTTCTCCCAGTTTGGAGACTGGTTTGTGTCCATATTCTTCTGTGAACAGAGGTGAGTTTATTTACTTCTGTAAGTTAACATTTAAACCACGCTTGTATATAAGGTGGATTCCATGCTACAGAAATACCACCTCCCTCAACCCCTACCCCACAAAAGCAATACCCGTAGTTTTACTTGTTATTGTTTTTGTCTTATGGTTTTAGCAATTTTTCATGTTGTATGTTATACACGACATAACAAACCCTTGTGGGGGTAAATTAGCCACATTGAAACAGGTGAGACCATTTTTCCTCAATTCCATTTCACAAATTGATTCGAAAAATGGTGGCCAAAACTGTTCAATGAAAACAAAAAATTTTAGAAGGAAGGGTTAAAAAAGTTTTCCCATGATCGCAGCCAATCAGTTATAAGAATACTGCACAATACTTTCATGTGCTTATTTGGACCAATCAGAATCACATAAAGTAATATTTTAACAGGTGGTAATAACAAAATTTGAAACTGCACATACTACAGGAAAGCTATACCTACTGTGTGATAAATAGTACATATGACAAATTTGGCAAATGCATATAGTACATATGACAGATATGGCAAATGCATGTAGTACATGACAGATTTGGCAAATGCATATAGTACATATGACAGAATTGGCATATAGTACATATGACAAATTTGGCAAGTGCATATACTACATCACAGATTTGACAAATGCAAATAGTACATCACAGATTTGACAAATACATATAGTACATATGAGATTTGGCAAATGCATACTGTAACATGACAGATTTGACAAATGCAGATAGTACATATGATAGATTTGGCAAGTGCATATAGCACACATGACAGATTTGACAAATGCATATAGTTCATAGGCAGATTTGGCAAGTGCATATAGTACACATGACAGATTTGGCAAGTGCATACAGTACATAGATTTGGCAAGTGCATATAGCACATGACAGATTTGGCAAGTGGATATAGTACACGACAGATTTGGCAAATGCAGATAGTGCATATGATAGATTTGGCAAATGCATATAGTACACATAACAGATCTGACAAATGCAGATAGTACATATGATACATTTGGCAAATGCATATAGTACCCATGACATATTTGATAAGTGCATACAGTACACATGACAAATTTGACAAATGCAGATAGTACACATGACAGATCTGATACTGCATAATAGCACAGACAGATTTGGCAAGTACATGACAGATTTGGCAAATGCATATTCCACATATGACAGATTTGGCAAGTGCATATAGTACATAGATTTGGCAAGTGCATATAGTACACATGACAGATTTGACAAATGCAGATAGTGCATATCAGATTTGGCAAATGCATATAGTACACGACAGATTTAACAAATGCAGATAGTACATATGATCGATTTGCAAGTGCATATAGTACACATGACATACTTGACAAGTTCATACAGTACACATGACAGATTTGGCAAATGCATATAGTACATATGACAGATTTGATACTGCATATAGCACAAAGACAGATTTGGCAAGTGCATATAGTACATGACAGATTTGGCAAATGCATATTCCACATATGACAGATTTGGCAAGTGCATATAGTACACAACTGCAGTCGATCTGGCATGTACATATAGTACATTTGACAAATTTGGCAAGTGCATATAGTACATCACAGACTTGACAAATGCATATAGTACATCACAGATTTGACAAATGCATATTGTTGTTGTTGTTGTTTGTAGGGTTTAATGCCATTTTCAGCACAAGAAAGGCTATACATGGTGGCCAGTATCAATGGTGGAGGAAGAACACAGAAAACCCCGGAAAGAACCACCAACCCACGAGAAGCTACTGGCAAGCTTTCTCATGTACCCACACTAGCCAAGCCCAAGACTCAAACCCATGCAGACAGTGAGACGGCAGTTTAGAGAACTCAGCCACTCTGGGCCGCTGACAAATGGATATAGTACATATGATAGATTTGGCAAATGCATATAGTACATAGATTGGGCAAGTGCACTGAGTACACGTCAGATTTGGCAAGTGCATATAGTACATAGACAGATTTGGAAAGTGCATATAGTACACATGACAGATTTGGTGAGTGCATATAGTACACATGACAGATTTGGCAAGTGCATATAGTACATGACAGATCTGGTGCATGCATATAGTACACATGACAGATTTGGCAAGTGCATATAGTACATGCCAAATCTGTCATGTGTACTATATGCACTCACCAAATCTGTCGTGTACTATATGCAGTTGCCAAATCTATGTACTATATACATTTGTCAAATCTGCCATGTGTACTATATGCACTTGTCATATCTGTCATGTGTACACTATGCACTTGCCAAATCTGTCATCTGCACTATATGCACTTGCTAAATCTAAGTGCATATGCACAGATTTGGCAAGTGCATAGTGTATGCATGACAGATTTGACAAGTGCATATAGTACACATGACAGATTTGGCAAATGCATACAGTACACAGAACAGATTTGACAAAATGTATATAGTACATAGATTTGGAAAGTGCATATAGTACATATGACAGATTTGGCAAGCACATAGTACGTAGACAGATTTAGCAAATGCATATGGTACACAACACAGGTTTGGCAAATTCATATATTTGGTACATCTATTATCATTTGATAAATCAGAGTTGTGAATTCACTAGCTAATAGACTGGAAAAAATTATTAAAAATTTGCTCCTTCTTACACTACATAATATGGTCACATGACTGGTCATTTGGATCATTACCCACATGGCAGAAAAACAAAACTTGTATTGAACAATTATCAAAATTCTAACAAATTCATTTTGTCAATTCTCAAATAGATTCAGGTGATGCTTAAACATAATAATTTCAATACATAATAATGAGTATGCAAACTTAATACAGATTTCTATAGACCTACTGACTCCTTTAAATGCTATCATGAGGATCCAATTGTCTGTGATTTAACAGAGGCCTTGAAATCACAGTGTTTGTCATGTAGGTACATTTACTTATTTTAAATCAAATATTAATTGTTGTTCTAACATTTAATGCTAATATAGCATAACCAAACATTATTCAAGCTTGATTTTTCAATGCTCTGCACCTTAACTGTCATCACACAACTTTCTGATGAAATTTATTGGCTGCTACTGACATTTACAATGGTGACCAAGTAATAAACTGGATCAAAGTAAGAGGACGCCAGGTCAAAGCATAATAACAGGTTAACACAATTTTTATTTTCAACACACAACTTTAATGTGACATCACCATGTAACATTCAATCAAGTTTGTACTTGATTACACCTATAGGCTAACCTTGTCCATATATGTCCTAGTACCTTAACACTGATTTTGCAGTATGTATTTCTCAAGGAATGTATATAATGACCTTCCAAGAAATATGGATGGATGAGGATCCAAATTAAGTTAATAACAGACAAGTGATCAATAGCTTTTAATGGAATGTAATCAAAAACTAAAATTTACACCCATTACTGAAAAAGTTCATACTGAATCCTTACTTCACCAAAGAGACCTGTACTATAATTCCATATACACCACTCCCTCGATAACTCGCACACAACGGGGTCCACAAACATAGACCGCACTATAAGCGAGGGCGCAAGTTACCGAAGGACCTCCAAAAGTTGAAAAAAATCGCTTAGACATCAAGAAAACAGCCAGCGGGGGTGGGGTCGGGGTTAGGGAACTTCACTGTTTAATGACTGAATCCTCATTTTACATTCACGTCAATAATAACTTTTAATAACGCACTTTTTCTAATGAAGTTGTTCGTTATTCTGTTTAAATAACATTTATTTTCAAAATGTCCAACATGTGAAAGATCGTTCCAACTGTTTTCAACAATCATTATGTTTACATGAAAACATGTATGTATCTCATCAATGCTTTTTGTTTTCTTGATGAGTCTGGTTCCCCAAGTGGTATGACATTGTATTCTGAATAATCGGGAGTGAAAAGAGCAGGGAACTGGACTAACTGTTGATACACCACCAAACAAGATTCCTTTTGTTCAAAAAGCAAGCGAAATTTTTGTCAGACAATCGTCTATGTCAAATCTCAATTTTTGTGCTGTTCAATTAGTACAGTATTGATATCGTGATTTCATTGGAAGTAATAATGAAACCTTTTATCATTCTTGAGGATATCTCAAAGTGCCACTTCTCTGAAACTCTCTTGCCCACAATGGTCTGTATCTGTGAAACCAAGCTCTTTATTTTACAAAGTATAGTATTCTTTTCGCTTGGTTGCCGTGCTATCTTTGATCACAGTTACCAATGAGTCGGTTAATTTAAGGCAGTTTATGTTACATACATAATAACATTTATAACAGTGTTCAACTGATCAAATGAAGTGAGTTCACCCGACATATGACCGGGGCAGCTAGATTTTAAGTTTGTAGGATTTTCGTGCCTTTTAACTTTTCTTTTATTTCACCTCCATTATTTGATTCAAAAGACATAATTAATGTGATAATACAAAGGAGCCAACTTTTAATTCAGTGCAACAATGCAACAAATACTTCTGCAAGTCAGTTATCAAAACATGGTCGGCTCCTAAATAGGTTCTCAGAGAAATACTCGCGGACATAGCTGTTATGGAAGATTGACACATTTTACGTTTAATTACAAGAGGACACAGTGCATTTATGATGATTACACTTAAAAGGAACTAGAAGATAAAACTAGAACACAAATTTCACCTGATAAAAAATTATTTAATTTGTATTTATTTATTAAAGTACTGCCTCCACTCGGCGTAAGTGACATTTTCATTGATCAAAATTTCCTTACATATCGTTAATTGCGGTATGCTAGGAATGTCACTTGGAAAGAAAATGTAAAAAAATTGTATGACTTATTTTTAAATTTGCTATTTCATAATGCTGATTAAAATTTCCAGGTCCTATCTACCGTTTTTGACGATAAAACAAGTGATATATCCAAGTTTTTGTAGCTAATTTTGATCGCAATTTCCATAAAGTTCATAAAATAGGGATCTATTTTTGGGGTAATTTCTGGTTTTAAAAAATGGGATCCACGCCTGACCCCGCGTTATAAGCGGGTTCGCGAGTTATCAGGGCGCGAGTTATCGAGGGAGTGGTGTATTACCATGATTTCCCAATCCCCAAAACCCTTGATAAAGTTAATAAAACTTACAGAAGCAAATGGTGAATAACTCTTTCTGTTGTTTTGGAAGCCATACTGATGGTGTCAATACATATATACAACTCCATGTATAATATCCAGATTCATATTTACTTCACAATCAAGTGTATTTCCTTTCAGTCTGTTGTATATTTGGTTCAGTGTATTTCCTTTCAGTCTGTTGTATATTTGGTTCAGTGGATTTCCTTTCAGTCTGTTGTATATTTGGTTCAGTGTATTTCCTTTCAGTCTGTTGTATATTTGGTTCAGTGGATTTTCATGTGACAAGGAACTGAAAGGACCTCTGTTAAAGGGCCACACTTGCGATCACACATTTAAAATTACTTACATTTAAAGATTCTTTATCATTCTGAATGCAAAAAAGCCTAAATTATTCTCTACTCACACTGGATGGAGAACAATTCTCATCACTTTTTTTCTGGATCTTTTAAAATCATGCACTAACCACATGAACTTGCTCTTTGGCAATAGAATACATAAAAGCAGGGCCTTTAACAATACCTTTTCTCATGTTAAATATAAAATCAGCAACACGACCTGTAACATGAGGACCATTAACTGCAACAGTATTTGTGAAGATTTTGCAGCTGATTCAGTACCAATTGATGCCACATTAAAAAATGATGACCTACTCACACATTATTAGTAAATTACCTTTGTTCCTGAATTAAATGAAAATATAACAATTTCTGCTTATTTTAACTTATGTTTGTGTTGCTCTGTAAGTCAAATTAATGTTTCTTTAGGTCTTACGAAATCTGATAGGAATGGATGTATTTTTACTTATTCGCTGGTAAAAAAAACGGGATCATTCTGTGACAGTGTGACATGGAAAGGCTGCAGTTATGTCTGCTTCTCTGCAGTTCTGATAAATATCTTGAAATTGATGATATGGGAAGTTTAAGGAGGCAAAGATATGTCACTTGACATATAAGTAGTGATGTAACAGGTCTTTTTTCTATGGTGAATTTGTCTGTTATCAATTAACAGTGAACAGTGAGGTTAAGTAGCAGAATCATTTGTATTTTTGTGAAAATGTCAGGCTGGGTCATTAGAAATAATTATGAAAACAAATTTGACAAGGAAATCATAAATGTAAAGGCAAAGTTAATAACACAAGACAAACAGAATTATAATAATAATTTCAATTTATTTTGGACAAAAGGTATGAAAGCCACACACCTTTAAAAAAAATCATTATAAATTTGTAATATTGTAGCATCAAAAGTTGGTTACTTATTAATTCATTGTCACTAATAAAACTATTCTTTACTGTTCAGGCAGAGGCTGCAGATGAATTCTGAGTCATATCTGCCAAGGATATAATCTTCATGATCATATATTCCAATACAGGACTGGTGGTACCACCGTGGACCCTTGCCACACTGAAACCAGAATATCACCTCATCTTCATCATTCTCACCAGCCAACTCTTCCACAGTTTGATCAGAAGATTTGCACTCACTACATATATCAAAATCAGAGCTGGATTTCTTTCTCTTTTCCATTTTCTTGATTTATATTCTTCAGTTTTTCAACTGTTTTCTGTGCTTCTATTCTCTGATCTCTCCTTCATACGTCCTTCAGTTCTTGCCTTTTCTTCTCCACCACTGCCTTTTGCTCTAACTTCCTGTAATAATCGTCACATGTCAGGGTCAAGCTAGATGTGAATTTTAGAAGTGACTTTTCCTTTTGGACAGAACAGGGAGAAGTGAGAGCTGAACTGGGAGTGAACAGGAACAAGTTGGAGCAAAGCAAGAAACACAATATACATATAAGCAATACTTTATTCTCAAGCAGAAAGAGTTTTAAGTTGTGTGTGTATTTAGCATACATATAAAATTTACCATATTCATATCTAGTGTATTTTGGCCATATGACTTTCAAAAGAGAACAAAAGAGGCTATACATCGTAATGAATTTTAAGTGAGGACTAGATTATAGTATTGTAATTGCAAGTGACTAAAACTGCTTGATCAACTACCATTAATCAAGATTTTTTTTGGTACTTTCTTAAAGTTCACTATAATGGCACTTAAAAGATTTATAAACGTTCTGAAACGACCCCAGTCCTATGTAAATGGGAGCAAATGCACGTCTTGAGATCATAATATTTGTCCTAATTTCTTAGTTGCCGTAATTATTCATAGACAACACATTAAAATGAACAAAGTTACTGGAATTCACTCGTTTAAAGTCAGTATGAAATATATACCCTTCTTTCCAACCAAACTGACACAGACATGTGAATGCATCTATTTTTAGATAGAGGGGTTTGCATATGGTAACCACTCACTTCATAGCTTTGTTACAATGGTCCATTGATAGGATTGCAAACATAAGGTTTTATTATTTGTCTACAAACTTGTAGTAATGTTAGGCACTGGTTAAATAGTATTTGCTTCACTGCTTTTTTTTCTTCCCTTATTTTCACAAAAATGAATAAAGTCAGAAAACAACTTTGACCTTGGAGCGGTTTTTGTGAATCTCACAACACAGTATGTCCCATATGTTTCTGACCTACACAGTTGCATTTTTGAGCTAAATCTTCAATAATATCCTGAGGTCTTGAAAACGCTTAATCACGCATATTTGGATGCAATTTTTCTTATCCGGGACGCAGAAAATCACGTATGCAGGAGTCCTCTGTACGCACGCAATAGCTGGGGGGCAAATTCAAAGGCTTGCATGTCCTGCTTCAAGCACCAGCTGAGTGGGAAAAAGTGTTTATCTATCGATCATTTTATCTGTGCTGATATTTACAATGACATAATTCAGTGGCTGAAAGGCCCCCAGATGTACATGTTATTAACAGCATACATCAAAAGAACATGATGCAACAGCTGGGTGGCAAGATCAAAGACTTAGACTAGCTGCTGAGTGGTGGGGAAATGTGCTGATATTTATAATGACTGAATTCAGAGGCAGAAAGACCCAGAGGTGTACATGTGGTCATTGTAAGAGTATACCAAGTGAACAACCTGAGCTTTCATTATCTTGTTCATTTCCTAGTGTAGCTGAATAAGTAGTGCATATGACCTCAAAATCAAGGCATGTCAAGGCTTAGACAAAATGCCATTTGCAAATTTGGACAAGTATTTTGGGGTTAAAAGCAAATTGACGAAGACTGTAATGAGATTCAGAAGAGTGTTAAAGTTGCTAGAAATGACAGCTTAGATGGAACCGCAGCCAAGTGTAAGAAAGTGTGTGATGCCTGGATTAGTGATGGGAATAAGGCCTTTCCTTGAACTGACAAAATTCACTCTCACTCTAATGGACAAACAAGCTACATGTGAGCAGTGTAAAGAATTTGCAAAGTTAAACTCAATGACAACCACTGGTTCTTCTCATCTTGACATTTAGCCACTTCAGGTATGCCCAATATGTTTATGGGGACTGCAACTTTTGCTGGTGGGACTTCTATTTTTACCAAAATAGGAATCCTGGACTCCTAGTTTTAAATCCTAGCAAGACCTCCAACATAATATTTTGATTTTGCTTTCTATGAATATTGTATATTTTTCTGAATATATTTGCCCAATGGTTGACAAAAAAAGACAATCTAATAACATGGTACTTCCCAAACACAGCAATATCCATCCTTTTTTCCCCCATTATTAGGCCTATAGGTTCATTTACACTTTTAAACTGATTTTATGAAGAAATAATGTACACGCAACAGTTAATATATCCGATTCTTTTCTTAAAACAAAAACTGCTATTTAAATACTACTGTTTAAGTTTTGAAACACATTTCTATCTTTTTAGTATCAAAGGATAAATTGCAGCAATCTGGCAGTGACATTTGCCAACTTACTCTGCAAAGGGTTAATGGTGAATCAGCTATCAAAAAAATTCTTGCAAATATGCAAGGATTTGTTTGTTGGCATAGTTGATATCAAGACCGGCTATTTGATGGCTTGATGCCTAAATTTTGCCTTGAGGTACAACAAAACACTATATCTAACCTGGCTAAGGCAAGGGAGCATCTCAGAAACTACCATCACTTGATGTACCCCTAAGAAATCACAGTGCAAAGTCATTTTTGCTTTCCTAACAGAAGGTGAAGTATATATTTTTTAGATGACTTAGTTAACTACTTTGTCTGACCCCACCAATTTTGGTCTTCTAACTTGTGGTTTAATTACCACTACTGGGAAGATGTTAGATAAGTGATGTAGTATAAAGCCTTCTGCTCCAATGTAGCTACCTCAGGTTGGACATACTGATTTTGATGCCTGTATTTCTTCGTCAGATGATGATTTTGCTGATGTGGATGGGACACATGATGGAATGGGTTGACAATTCACCATTTTCAAGTAGTTGTCTTGTCAATAGTGTCTAGATTCATGGGTGAATCCATTTTTTTTGTAAAGGCTTCATTGACCTAAGAAATGGATAACTGATCAAGGGCACAAGACAGTACTGTTGGAAACTTGGCCTTATTTAATATTTGATTTTTGTTAATGTAACTGCAGTTGAAGTGATTTCTGCTTTCAGCAGACCCATTTTATGGCTGGTTGTGTGTAGTGGCAGCACCAATAATTCAATTTTATTTTCTCATGCAAGCTAAATGACATCCATGCTTGTGTGGCTGTCATGATCGTCATTGATAAGAAGCACTGGTCATGCTGATCCAAAATGATGTAAAAAAATTCCTATGACCAATGAATGACAAGTGTTCCATCGATATACCCATTAGCAGAGTGTACAAATAATCAGGAACCTGGAAGACATTCCTTATAATCCATATGGTGCAAACACCTTTCATAAATCAAAAAGGAAGCGAGAATTTTTTCCATCTACAGATATACATAAATGTGCCATGATGTGACCTGATGCTGTGACAGATTGCTGGTAACTGTGTTGGTCTTTTAAACAAATAACTTTCTGCCTACTTTTTTCTTTCCAGTGAATCCTGTCTCATCACAATTTAAAATCTGATCTGGTTTATTTTGTAATTCCAAACTTTTTAGTGTATCTTGAGGAAAAGTAAAGTAATGATTAATCACATTCCTATTTGCCATTCTATTCCTGCTTCTGTCCTGTTGCTCAGCCTGTTTCTCCAATAGTTCAGGATGTATCTTAAAAATGTCCATAACCATTTGTCACTAGGAACTTTATTCATGCTGAAAGACAAGGATGCCCATTGTGCTTCAAAATGGTAATTAAACATTGTCTGCTAATTCTTCTGGTCAACGAAAAACCTTGTTCATACAATTGCCAGTAAATGACTCTTCATTGCTGTTAACATAGAACATCTATCAGGGGCCTTTTTTTGTACATTCCCTTGACATGGTCATCAAAATTGTTTTGGGGGATTTTAAATTCCCTTGTGGCTTGTGAAATTGTCAGCCCTTGTTTAGTCACAGATGAAACTGCAAACTGAAGGTCTTCTGTTCTATACCTTTGGCATCACTAAAAAATTAAATTTGACTTATTTTTTTCTGTCAGCTTTACTACTGTAGATAATATTCATCAAAAATATAATATTATTTTTAATTACATTTTTGAAGCTGTTTGTATTCCATGTTGAAAAAAAATTCATCACTTCTCTATGTCTTTCCTGTGAATTGTTGAAATCATGACAACAAATATAATAAAGCACAAAAATCTATTACATCTTGAGTAAAACCCAATAGAACAATGTATTGAGGAAAACATCTTCAAGATGCATAATTAATATGTGGAATAAGGGCTATATTTTGTTTGTTGAACAGTCCTTTCATAACTGTTTCTTTTGTTTTTGATAACCAAAAAAAGCAAACATAAAACATCTCTTAAAGGCACAATAGTGCAGAGTGTCTGAAATTTTATGGATTTTAAAGATCATGAAACTAATGGAATGTGTCAACTTATAAGCTGAAATAATTCACAAAAACTTAGAGTTTGTGAAGATTCAATTAGATAATTGATAAATAAATGAGAGAAAACAAACTTGTGGTGGCCCGCTTTAATTGAAACTTGTAGGTCGCAAATTGTTACGGAAACCTCGTGACCACATATCACTGGTTTTGTTCTGAACATCATGGTGCCTGCATAACAAAAATAGAGTTGAGAAAAAAAATAGCAAAAGTGAAAACTGTCAAATGGCTGCCGTCTGGAAACCTCCAGAACAATAATGAAGCATAAAGTTGTAATTTATGTCCATCTGCATGCTAAAAACTTTGGTAGGTAAAAATCCTCCCCCTTTTGAGACAAAAATTGCTAACAATATTTATTAAATCTTCTGATTTGTCCTGTCTTTTCTGTCATATGTATGCAATACAGAAAAATGAAATTTGTTCAACAGTTATCATTTTTATCAATCTGAATGCATAATATCTGGTCCATGAAAAATCCTCCTGCTTTGAAATCAAAACTCCTGACCAAATTTTCGTAAATCTCCTTATTTGTCATTAGTAGATTTCAACATGTTGTCAAATGTATGATTCTAGGCTTTAGTTCCATGCTTGACTTACACTGGAACATGCTACATGGCACTGCTTCTTCAAGCGGTAAAATGTCAAACCATTCCTATATAAGGGTTGACGTCTTATACTAAAGGACTCACACTGGATTCTCATTTCCATTCAGGCAGTGAACACCAAGCAGGCAGGACCGGCATACCAGAAGCAGAATGAAAGGGCGCAGGCAGGAAAAGCAGGAAAAACATGCTACAAAGAGGACCACATAACAAAGAAAACGTGACCATAACGCAATAGTATGCTGCTAGAGTCGAGCGACCCTTCATTAAATACAAATACACGCTGCTGATATAAAGAATTCACCGGAATGCCACGACATACAGATAGATGGGAGAAGACTAGTAACATGACAAGGCAGTCACCAAAACAAAACAGAAGGTAGCTAGTGAGTACGAGGGACAACCAGAACCTGTGTGGCAGTTAACCAGTGGAAAACAACTATTTAGGCTGCACTGATGAATGATGCTGCACCATAGGGAGTTTAATGGGAAGGCAGTCACTAGGTGGTCACCTAACAATAAAGAGAGGCATAAGACTGGTGCAGCCACCAGAAAAACAGATATGGAAGTGATCATGTTCCAGAGCAGCCTGCCAATCTACCGGACAATGCCTTGATATCAGATGAGCAGTCAAAGAGAAGAAGAAAAAGAATTACGACTGCTATAATTGCCTGAATGGATGAGGTTTTCATTTTGGTTTTTGAAAACCTCTTTTGATAATTACTATTTTGTAACCTGATTTGATCCTTTTGCTACCACCATCAAAATTTATTCTGGGTTAATTTACGCGTGATACAAAACGATATACGAATCATTTTGACTTAGCTGATTGGTATTGTTTTGTAACAGAAGTACACTTTGTACACAAATTTCTAACTCTGAATGTAATTTATAATTAAATTTAGTAACTTATTTGGTTAATTGCACAGGTGGCTTACACATTATTGGATTATATTTATATGTCCATTAGTATAACTGGACTGAATTTGAAAAAAAAAGTATGGACTGGCGTTTCAGGGCTCTGTTGCACTTGTGCCTCCTGCCAAGTCCCTTTCCTCCTTTTCCTCACTCGGACACCTGTACCATGATGGAGATGTGGAACAATTTCCACCCGTCCAAACACCAGGTGTCCCGATGTGACGTCATAGTCGCGACCAATCATGACTGGCGTCTCATTCTGCTTTGGTCGACACCTGGTACCACGGTAGATCAGACTGAAAATTCAGATTTAACTTGAGTGCGTGTTGGGTCCATTCCCACTCAAGAAAGCCTTACATGCAGGTCGTTTGGGACTTTTACTCTCACGACCTGCATAGGCTAAATTTAACAGCACTCTTTGAGTACAGAAATGCCTGGGTGATGAGGCTCTAATTCCTTCCCCCAGGAATAATTAAACATCCTGCCGTGCAGGAATAAACCAGTCGCGCATGCCCGAATGGGCGAAAGCGACTTAAATTCAAATTATCAATCAATCTACTAAAGGACTACTTACGACTTTAAATGGGATTTAGAAGAGGGTAAACAATAAAATCCAATAAATCAAGCGATTAGTGAAGCCTCTTAATCTTAAATAATCTATAAACTTCAAGCAGAAGGCAACCGTGACAGTTTGTATGAGACTTGTATATTAATTTAAAACGTGATTCAGAAAGATTGTTTACGTAGAACGACAACCGGGAGTAACTCACGTAGGTTTAAGAAGCAAGCTTCTGCTGCAGTTGCTGGAAACCATACATTCGGATAAATACTGGAATTGACGGAATCCGTTAAAATTAAAGCAATATATCTGAGAAACACTCTTAGTGGATTAACAGCTGTCTTGACAAATTTTGCCCCTTTCCCGCCCTGCCGGATTGTTTTTCGGGGTTTTTTTGTCCTTTCGACTGAAGAGGCTTGAAAATGGTTACGCATAAGTGTAAAACCTCAGGACCGGTCAGTAGCTGCATAATGCTAATGCGAAACAATTCAGTGAGACAGTCAGACAGTCAGCCATTTATCAAAATGGTTAAATCCTGAGAATTTAATCTATTGATAAGTCAATAATAAATATAATAAATGCTAAATGCTTCGGTCTATTCAGTATACAAATTACTATATAATTCCAGCACTTTCCTTTTTTTTAAAGCACTGAAAAAGCCCATCAGTTATACATATATGCATATACGATCTCCAAGTGCGGAATAGGGTGAATGCAGTATAATATGGCAGAAATGAAAACGCTGTGCGGGGTTGCGTCGGCACTGGATAGTTTTTTGTTTTTTTTAAGTACTCGAAGTGATGGAACGACTGTTGATGCCTGAGAGTGTTGTTCATGACGAGAATTGGTTGAATTTGACTTTTTGCGATTTGTTATCTTCGCATTCATTTTTTTAACGGTACTACAGTAGTGTGGTGGGATAGAATAGCGTCAATGGGACTTCTATGTTAAACTAGGGGGTTTGTAGCCTGGCGACAATGTGAATTTAACATGGGAATTTTAACATGGGTGGGACTGTATAGCGTCAAGATTTATAGCGTCAAAAGCACACCCTGGGACGATATAGCGTCAATGGGCACTTTTACGGACACGATTTTATAACCTCAAAAGCACACCCTGGGACTGTATAACGTCAGTGGGAATTTTGTATAGCGACTAGCACACCCTGGGATAGTACAGCCTCAATGGGAATTTTGTATAGCGACAAGAGGAATGGAACAGGTAGGGTGACGTCACGGTACTGGACAGTTGCAACAATGTAGCAAGGACCGTGACGTCATGCCACCTGTGTCATTTCTATATACAAACACGAATCATTTGCCTTCGTGTTTGTGTATAGCAAGTACCGTGACGTCATGCCACCTGTGTCATTTCTATATACAAACACGAATCATTCGCCTACGTATTTGTGGATATTATAACTCTCTATACACAAGCCATCAGCCAATCAACAGTACTAAAAACAGCAACTATAAAAAATCAGCCACTGTTTCGTAGGCTGATGGCTTATACCAAATGACTTAAATACATAGAATCACGAACCATTCGTGTTCTACATCAATTTAATTCCTTAACTCCTAGACACTTGGAACAATGTAGCAAGTACCGTGACGTCATGCCACCTGTGTCATTTCTATGTACAAACACGAATCATTCGCGTCCGTGTTTGTGTATAGCAAGCACCGTGACGTCATGCCACCTGTGTCATTTCTATACAAAGTTTGAATCATTCGCGTTCGTGTCAGTGAATAGTATAGTATAGTATGTTTTATATATTCTCTTTTTTCCATAGATTGATGAACATCAATCTATCATACACAAATTATAAAATCGACTAACAAAATTTTTTAGGTAAGAGAATAATGTTTTGGGGAGTTAAACATAAGTTATACAATCGAATAAAAAAAAAAATTTTAGGCAAGAAAGAATAAATATCTTTTCGAGACAGTGGAGTGGCCCTGAAAAGGGCCTTTGGATTTTTGCTTCTATTGTCTCCAGTTCTTCCACCAGCTTCTTAATTTTCCAATGATTCCTTTCTTCTTCTTTTTCTTTTCTTCTTCTGGTATCCAGTCTGGCTGTCCCATAGCTCTAAATTTTTGCTGTATTTTCATCCACTTCTTATTCAGTCTGTCAAAGTCCTCTTTCTTTCTTTCTTTTTTTTTTTTTTTTTTTTTTTT
>JAECUM010036118.1:0-13937 GCA_016617855.1 Megalonaias nervosa
GCTCATGTTCATGATTCTGGTGCTACATTTAAGGCTGTAGCAAATTTTGCACATATTTAAATAGAATTTGGAAACCGTATATTTTGTGGCCCTCTAGAGATAAGTATGTAGTGCATATTTTACCGATTATTTTACCCAAATCAAATAAAGGAGATGGCGTAATAGTGAATGTAAGGATATCTATTTTTAACAATTCAAATCCCTGGATAATTTGAATTTTTCTAAGAAAAGCAAAACTGTGACATCTACTGAAGGTGTTTCGTTTGAACAAAACTTGTAGTTTAAAGATTTTAAACAATGTGTAAATTGTGAAATGTCAAATGTTCTTAGTTCTATCTATTCTGTAGTTAAGCCGTGTGTCTCGCACTGAGGGACTCGTTGTGCTTTTTTTTTTGGAGCATGCAGAAGAGCTGATAGAAAGTGAAATTTCTCGATTGGTACATTTTCTCTTCCTTACTTATTGGAGATCTTTGATGTATCATTACACTCTGGTGAGTTATTTGTATAGACTGGGAGGAGTTGTTTTTCTTATATTTTTATTTGTTGTACTTTTATCTCACGATTTAGTTTATTACAAAATAAATGAGGATTGACAGGATTTTATGGATAATTTTCAAGATTATTGTATTAATCAAGTCTGAATATCAACCTTGATTGACATAATTTCATCGAACCTTTATTTGTTTAGTACCCGTTTAACTTATATGTTATGCGACCAAATTGGTTAACTTTCATTTTAACCTAAGGACGTGTAACGTAACTGTAAGTGATTTTAGATATTTTTCACATTCCAAAAATTAACATTTAAAGAATGAAGTTCAAATTACATCCGATTGCACGATTTAACTGAATATATAAGAGTGTTTGTTCAAGCATATGTGTATGAATAAAGACAGACAGACAGAAAGACAGGAGTATATTATCATTAGTTTAGATCTACACAAAAATGAGTGTGAATGAATAGATGAAATTGAGTAGAGACATATTGTTACGTATACGTAATTAAATTGCTTGTGTGTTAGTTTCAAAATTCTTTTTTATTTTATTTTTGTTTCATTACATTTTATTGTAATGATTATTTTCACGGGATTCGATCTTTTTTTTCTGTAAAGTTGTTTATCTAAAACGTAAAAAATATTACATTAGCATTATTTTTAGTTCACTCTGGTGCGCGGTAGTGTAAGCACTACCCGAAAACGATTGGCTATTGCCAAGGTCATTTCAACCTAGTCTGAATAAACAATGTTTTATTTTTAAATTTATTTCAGAGAGAGAGAGAGTCTGGTTCTTAGATAGGACTGTTCTTGCTACGTGACAAATTTCATTTTTCCTTTTGCGTTGTTCAAGTGTTTAAGAGACCACGTGACCTATCCCGCGAGAACGGGGTGATATTTTAGTTGGATTTAATACCCTTTCTGAGACCTTTTCAGTTAGTTGTATTTTAGAAACCTTGAGGGCTGGAGAGGTTTCAGTTGTTGAAACCAGATTGTTTTTGAAGTTCATTTGTTTTTGGAATTTAATAATTTATTCTCTAGAAAACCAAACGAGTGTATTTTTTTAATAAACTTCTGAGAGAAAGAAATTCAGTGGAAATTTATTCTGGAATTATTCGGAAACATAAACTGTGATTCAATTAAGGAATGGTTGCCATTTTGTACAACGACCACGTCTGACTTCATCGCCTTCCATATTGGAACGCCGTCGAGATTCTAACCTGGATCCTAATAGAACTATTTAGTGATAGGACTTGTATTTTTCATTCTTAGGATTAAATTTTGGATTATATTCACAAACCGTAAGTCCTATTTCCAATTTTTACATTGTTTTCTAGGAAAATAAATTATTTTGTTAAAATTTACAAAGCTTATTAACTTCACTCTTTTCTCTTGTTATTATTGTACGAGCCTACACGTAAGAATATATCAAATAGTTTTGATTCAGAAATAAGGTTGGGGGTGTGTGGGGGTGATGTATCACTTATTCAGGAAAAAGGAACGAATGATCACTTTATTTATTTTACAATGTGAGGCATATTTTATTCTAAATACTTCTAAATTCGCATATGCAAAGTTAATGGTAGCTTTATCCAAGAGACTCAAAGTTATAAAAAAAAAAGTACCGCACAAGCAATACGACGTTTTTACTCCAAAAGCGTTATATTTAAGTAAGACAAAGAAGACAATAGTTTGTACAATTGTATGCTATTACATATTAAGGCGAAACTACATTAAACATAAATTTCAAAACAATGAATTTGTCAAATTTATAATCACTGTCACATCTTAATTTGCGGAATATGTTTCATGTCAAATAAACGCAAAGATTGTCCTGAAATTATGACTTATTGGAATCTGGTAAAAACACAAAAAAGACTGGAAGGAGAATATAACTTAAAACTACAGTAGTAAAGAAAAACGTGAATAAAAAATACTTAGAAAAGAAACTATTGCTATATCAGTCAAAAGTGAAGTTAATCATAACTACATTTTATTGTTTTACCAGTTACAGTATTTCGACTAAAAGCAGTCCCAAAATCTTATCAATGCACATGACTGCTAGACGAAGACTACATCTAGCATACATAGAGTAGTTCTGTTTTGCTGCATACAACTGTTTAAGGGTTGAATTGACTGTGGTAGACGAAATTCTCGACATCTCCAAACTTATTATCTACATTTTACTGCTACATCCATTTACCTGTGAAAGAAACATTTCTTCGAGAATCAAATAGGTTGTTTATAGTGTTTAAAAAAAGTGTTATGGCGATGAGCATTAATGGTTTGACCAAGCTCACAAAGTAGTTCTGCTATACAATATGTGTAAAATGCCGATGCGGCATAATATCTGTCAAAAGATACGTAATTAAATTAATTTAATAAAATGTATCTCTGCTAAATTTAGACCAAAACCACAAAAATTTCAGAAATTTTCTCTTTGAAAAATAAATACATTTACTGTTATGCGATTCTATAGAAGTCATTCAGCTATAACTGTTGTCAGAGTTTCAAGTCCACATTTGAGCTCTGACAGCTGCTGTCATACATGTCTGCAGTAATTGTAGTCTAGACCCTTCGTAGGATGTTTTCCTTTATTTATATGACTCCAGGTCATTAGGTCGATAACGAGGCAAAGCTAAGCGCATGCAATAACAATTGTATCGTTGATGGTTACTGTTGAACACTTCCAAGAGCAAAACCGTGAAGAATATTACCATTTAGTAGGATATGCTAGAATCCATAAAGCTTAAGCTTCAAGAATATTCCATCTCTAAAGAAGGAGATACGAATTCAATGGATTGTTGCTATATGTCATGTTGAGGCTCCTCACATCAAGATAAGGAACACGTTTTTGTTGGACGATGAAGCTGCCATTTTCTTTCAACTTTAAACTTTCTTTATTTGTGGTATTTCTCATGCTTAGTTACGTTTAGTTAAAACATTATTCGTTTGATAAATTAATCCAAAGGGTCTAGGCTACACATTCTCACAAAATTAGGTACACCCTTCCTCATACAAATATAGTAGTACAGTTTAATCAAACATGATTAGCGGCAGATAAAACCCAAAAACGTTGTGCTGATAACTAAAGCATAACGGTCCGAAATCTTTCATTTAACGACGAACAATAAGTCCAAGAACAATGAGTCCGGTGTTCTAATTCTAATTCGAAAGTTGTTTTTATTCTTATCATGGTAAAGCTGTGGTTCATGCACCACACACCCAAACCCACTGTAGAAAGCATCTCGATTACCAATATTATGATGAGATTTGAAAGATTAAGTAATGTCTATAAATTTTTATTGATCAGCATTTACCTTTTCGTAATAGTTATTTATTGATATTGTTGACAATACCATATCAAGTTACTTAATAATAATGAAAATCATAATCATTATGATCGTCATCGCCCTCGTCCACATGTAACAATTACTGAAGTAACATATTAATATATTAATACGCTATCTGTACCCTTGATCTACGTTATCTACATCCGATATTATTTGGCGTCCATTCTCGAGTTTTTCTTGCGCCAAGTAGGCAAGTGGATGATGGTCTGTCTCCAAGATGAACTTCCTCCGGCACAAATACCTCTCGAACCGTGATATGCCGAACACAATTCCGGAAATAGAAGTAACGAAGATTATCGATGAAACGGAATTTCACCAGAGAATAGACAACTTCATATTTGTAAAATCGAGACATGGGCGATTTTTTCATTCCACTATTACTCCCCATATTCCAACAGACGACACTATACGAGAACAGTTATCAAAGGAGAAGGCATTGTAATACGTCACAAAACCAGAATACCATGGGGTATAGTAAACACGCTTGTGGAGCAGGTGTAATGATCGTAGTCAGGTATAATATCAACATAATAACCCTGAGTCAAAGAGGAATGAGTAAGTTGTAAAATAAAAATATTGCCAATCGTTAAGTCGAATATTTATATCAAGTGTTGTACTAAATTATATTATTGTGCAAGGACTCTATGGTCATAAACTAAGTAACAGGAAAAAGCAAAACCAACAAGTTTTGTAAAATTTAACGAATGAGATTATGCTATAAAATGAAAATTGAAGAGGAACTTATAATATTATGAATTAAATCCAAAGTAAGTCCAAAAGTTCTTCCACAAGTCCTAAAGAATCGAATGTTCCGAATGAATTCCAGATCCACGAATGTACTGGTCTGCTAACAGTCCTGATAGATCACAATGGCACTGTCCAGAACAAATAAATTCACCGTAGTCCCAGAATAATATTTTCGTCCAACGAGCACTTTGTAATAATAATGAATAATCAAAATTTGTCCTCACAAGCTATTCAAAACACAATATTAAACACATCTGGAGACTAATGTTAAAACAAGAACATATGAAATAGGAATCCGAAATAGGAATGAATTACTTACTCCGTTCTCACCTTATATACACGTATATAGGCCTTAAACGCCATTTTCTCCGGTTCACTATGTGACATTTCGCAATTGCCCACGTCATACAAGAACCCACCTGAATGATTTATCCAATGGGAAATAATTTAATTTTCATAAGGACCCATCTGATCATTCTTTGCAAATGAAAATAACGCCAAATTAGTAAACCGGTTCAATATATAGGTTGAGTTTAACTTGTAAATATCGATCCATAGCTCAATATCTTTAAATAGAATCTATACCCATGGACAAAGAATTACATATATAATACCTTTTTTACAGATGTTCACTACAATATACAGGCATGAACATAAATCTACATACAATATAGATACAGTCATGTACCAAAGGTTATAAAAATATAGATATACATAACCTCCGTTCATAAAAAGAAAGATTTATGCAATAAAGCGTTCTTTAAAATATTGGTCAAACACACATACGAGAAATTAATAATACATTTCACAGGAAAATGTCTAATGAATGACACAAAATATGTACAAAGCAGAGCAATATTGAACTTTTATACACATAAAAGTGCATCTGCAATCAAATTTATCTTTTTCGTAGATGTGCATAACATCTATGTTGTATTCTTGCAACATCAGACTCTATCTTAACAATCTATGATGTTTTGTTTCCATTTGGTTGAGGAAGGTAAATGGGTTGTGATCACTGAATACTATAAATAGATGGAACTGAATAAATATACACTTCAAAGTGTTAGTAAGCCAAACACTCCTTCTCCATAGTGGAATAATTTATTTTTGTGTCCAGATTGTTCAATAGATCTGAACTCTTATGATTGGTTAGAACAATGTCAATACATTCCGACTGTGTGCAGTCATCTAAATCCTCGGTGTGTGGGAAATTGATTGACTGTTTAACAGTGTTATCTTTATCGAAACACACTCCTTTGTTATATTTATATGCCATAGTTGTTTATTTTTCCACCGCCCATGAGTGTTGATGATATAATTTAATTCACTTACTTTGTTTAACCGTATAAAGATCATAATACTTATCCTGAAGAGGAATTTGAGCTATGAGCCAGAGAGCCAGAACTTTATCACCAGGTTGAAAAGTTCTTTCACTGGCAGTTTTGTCATACCTTAATCATTTTTGATTGGTTAGAGTGAAGATGTTTATTGTTACTTAATCAACCTTTGACAGCTTATATTTAATATAAGAGACATAATCAATAAGATTCATCTTTGAATCGTTTGTTGAAAGAAGGTTATCTTTTAACAGCTTCAGTGGTCTTCAAAGTCGGATGAGATTTTTCCACCGACTTTCAGGGTGATAGTAAGAAGATTTAAATTGTTTTATGCCTATTTCATTACATAAATTGCTGGAATTGCAGACATCAAATTTGCCCCTTGATCATATTGGAATTGGGAACGTCAAAAAGCGTCAAAAAATTATTAAAGCTTTTACTATGGTTTTAGTCTTTATATTCCTTAAAGACATTGCCACTGGAAATTATTGTCGTGGCAGATATTATGGTCAACACTTATTGGATGCCTGACTTGGTCTTTGGTCAAGAACCAACACTGTCTACCATTATTCTACTAAATGGTTCATCGAATGTAGGAATAGGTTGCAGATACGTCTTATGTATCTTCTAATTCGGTTGTTTATGTACTTGGTTATAGCACGTCAGCATAATCATGGCCATATAATGCCAACTAAAATATAAAGTTCTCAGGATACAAAGGGAAAAATTGCACACTAAAACATTAGAACTTTAGAAAGATTTATTTTTTTCAGATGTAAATATGTCGTACTTCATGATAAAAGTGAACAAACAAGTTAAGCTAGAATTCAGTTTAGATCGATTTTCAAACAAAATTAACAAGAGAAATGCATCGAAGCTGCGTGAAAAAGTGGATTCTCTCATGTGCGTATCAATAAAACTTAAGTTTATATTTGTAATTGCAACTGAGAATTCGTAGTTTTTACAGGTATATTGCTCTGTTTGGTTTACAAATATCATATAAAACTTCAAAAACATATATCGGACTCAAATTTGAATCCAGAACCAGGGTAGCCAAGTTGGTAGAACGTCGGACTCATTATGCAAGGATCGTGGGTAAGATACCTGTCCCTGCCAGCCCAGGTCGGCTCTCTCGGTGTGAACTAGACAAAAGCACTAGTTCCTCTGCATGATATAGCCAAGAATGTGTTCACAGTGCCATTAAACGAACAAGAAAAATTGGAGCTACTAAATAGAAAACCAATGGTAGAGATTAAGCCCATAGATCACAATTGATTTACATTGTGCATATAGTGTACTGACTGACACCGCTTGATGACATACAGGATTTAAGAAATACGGCACCAGAGCGTTTTAATGAACTCATTTCAACAAGAGAAGATATATGTTTGCTTTCTTTCTATAAATGACTCGCTTTTCCTGGCTTAACAGGTTTACATAATGGCTCAGTTCAGTCTGTTGTTGATTAAAACACAACAATAGTTCGAAAATGTTCTTTGATGCTATTTTTAAGATAATCTGTCCCCTAGTCCATCTGCTGCTAACGCTGTAGCCAAAACAACGACAAGAGATCAAAAGCAAAATAACAACAGGTATGGCACCTTGCAGGGCGATTGGCTTTCTTAGGTGATTTGTGGTAAAACCTATTTTTAAAGCCCAACACGCTTACACTCGGCGAGAGACAAAGGCATATATTTGTGTCCAACACAATCAACCGAGACACTTCCTAGCTAATTTTATAACGTACACTTTGCCAAATGTGGCTTCTGTTACGATTTATCCTGACAGGTTATTCATTATTTTCAAAACCCATGACAATATTATTTTATATACAGTATATTGCCGGCAAAAGACCAGTAGCGCCATGGCAAAGCCATTCTCAGATCAGCTGTACCCGTTTCGCTTTTCCAGAGCGATATCTCAACAGTTTCCGATGCTACCAATAGTTATATTGCCGTGAGTATAAGTGCAGCATAAAAACCCACCTAAGTATACGAATCAGCTCCAATAAAATGACCTCGCAAAGCGAAGTAAAAGTAATCAAACTATGAATGTATTACTCAAAACATTGATTTCAATATAAATGAGGGAGTTATGGGAGGACCAATTGTCGTTCTCCCTCAAAATGTTACTGACATTAATGACCAGTATCGAAATTCGCAAGAAGACTAACTTTTTACAACCCGTTGTGCAAACGTTTGTTTAGCCTAGTAAGCTAGTCACTTATAGAAAGATAAATAAATGAAAAATCTACCTTATCATTAGAACGCGCACATGCCGTATTAAAACAAATCTCCTAGTCCTCACTTGCTTGCAGTAAGTACCTTGTACATTGACGTCACACAATGCAAATTATTTGTACTCGTTCTCTAGGTCTTGTCTCTGCTATTGGTTTCCGTTGATTTAATAGAGATTTTATATAAAATATTTTTAAAGGCACATCATATCCGTCAAAATGCAACAAATTCTTAACTTCTATTGCAAATATAAGCTTAAGTGTTAGATATATACATAGGAAAAAATACAAAATGTTTTCACGCATCTTTGCTGCAGTTTGCACTTTTGATCATATTTACCGTACACACAATTGTGAACAGCGTAGACCCAGATATGTCAGTGCATTAAGCCACGGCACATCAGGGACAATGCTTAATTAGTATTGCTCAGATCGATCGATTTTGATGAGAATAACTGATTATCATTTATGTTATTGATTTTGATCAAATTTCAATTCTGCGACCTTCCTCTATTTATCTTCAAGCTATTTTAGCAGAAACCGATTGATCATTAAATTGCATTTGATTCCAAGCATTACTATGGTATTCGCAGCTTCTTGCTCGTTATGCCAGGGTTAATCCAAGAACGCGGGTTACCAGCAGTTTAAGTCATGAGCCTACCAATATGAAGTAATGATAATGTAATTTAGAACTGTGTCACAATAGTATCTGTACTATCAACATTTCGTTTGAGTTTATCTTCTTTCGCAGGCACTTCCTCCACATAGATACCTTTACAGTAACCACACTTTCGGCAGCAAATGCAGTTTCCTGTAGCCCTCATCATAATCCTGTCATATGGTTCAAGGGAGCGTAAAGGCTTTGGCAACCATTTCCAATTTTGCAATTTTCCCGGGAGAATGCCTGGTTTCTTGGTCTGTATACATTTTACGACAGCCACGACCAAAATTACCACGGCAATTGGAACTAAGACTGCAGTCACGGCTATCCACGACACCTCTGACAAGGCAAAAGTTATAGCAGGCATTACGAAGAACATTAAGATCAAGTAGACTAGAGAAAACCATCTGTACTTGGCAGTTTCTGTACCAAGAAATTTGGCCGCACCTATCGGTGATCGGAAGAATGGGATGGGATAGAAGATCAAGATACCCGATATGTTGAAGAAGAGATGGCAGAATGCGATCTGTAATGCATGTGGAACTTTGTCTATATCTTGAGCCAAAGCTGCCAATATTCCTGTAGCTGTTGTGCCAATGTTGGAGCCAAGGGTCAAAGGGTACATCCTGTCCAAAGAGATGACGCCCATTCCTACCAGCGGGGTCAAGGACGATGTAAATACAGAGCTTGACTGAATAAGAACGGTGAACCCAGCCCCAATTAGTATGGCCAGATAGCCCGTAAGGTAGCCACAGATTTTACCCGGGAAGTTGGCATTTACAAATTTCCTGATCGTGACTGCCATCTGACCTTTGAGCAGAGAGTGGAGGAGTTTTACTATGCCAATCAGGCACGCACACATGATTATCAAGGCAAGCACAAGCAAAACTGCACCGATCGCTGAGTCGCTCCACACGTTTGCCACGTTCCTGAATAAGTATTCACCTGAAGATAAAAATAATGACACTAAAATGAATATATGTAATAGCAATAACATAAGCAAAATAATATCATCATTATTAAAATCACCATCATCAATTCTTGTTAACATGAAATTTGGATATATACCGAGTATGTGGTGTATATTATTTAGGCATCATTCTTTTCTCTCAAGCTTGCATGATTGGATGCGTTTTAAACGCTGTTTCCAAAACATATTTGTACATATTCAGTGGATAGGCTCGTTTGGTAAAACGCAGATGAAGAATGTAAATGGAAAAGGAACGAGCAAAATGAAATAATTATACAATAAAAGCATCACGATTGTTACCCCTGAAACCTACATGGTTTTTTACATGAGGCTTGAAGTTCTTTTGATGAATTTACCAGAGTTCCATTAACCACTTCCGACACGGTTTGATTGATGTACGTTTTCATCTTGTCACAGCACGTCTTTAGTATACTCTGGTCCAAGTACTCATTCATGCCCTTGGCGATATTTTCAATGACATGTTTGTCGATCTACAAAGGGAAGCGATTGAATATAAAATGAATATCTTGTCGATGTTTTATATTTCATTATTATGTTGGCTAATTCCACTGACGCGAATTTTAATTTTTCTATTTTCAGTGAATTGAAAACGTACTAAATTATGATATTATGTGCAGAACGTAGGTTCATGTAGCATTATCACGGTCAACTACTAAATTGTTTGAGCCAGATTTGTGCCGGCGAATCTGGGTATATTCTATTCCCACTTGATTGCTAGGTATATAAAGGTACAGACGGTAAATGCGTTATTACGTCCTCAATAATTCGGACTTTTTGGAAGCTATGTTCAGGTAAATGTGATATTACCTTAAAACTTCCGACTGTTTAAAAGTTTAGTTCGGGCAAATAGGACGAAATCGTTCGGTACAAATTAAATTCCCATTTTCATATAAATCCGTTAACTGTAAATTACGATTTTAAGAGCTCTTCTCTTTATGAGTATTTTTGTTAGCACTCCCGACGACCTTACGCATGAGTAATTAAGACCTTGAAAACTTTACAGTTGGCTGAAGATTATAACAGTTCTCACACTCAGATTCAGACCCAACTTAACATTCTGACGTCTGAACGGTCTGTGATTTGACCCCAGGATTTCAAGTTGAGTTTGAGCGTGAGAAAGTTTATGAAATCTTGAGGCCTGATATTTAAACGACGGAACACACTTACCTGGATAATAAGTTTTGTAAATGGACCGATGATGACCTGCAGAAAATCTTTGTCTGCCTCTTTGTCTGCCTGTAGCTGTAGACTTTCCACTAGCACGCCACTCAGCCATTCCAAGTAACCTGAGATGCCAGAAAACTGAGCTTAAGATGTTGTATTACTACTTAGAAATTCCCATCGGTAAGAAAGACAGACTCTGACGTTTTCTTTTTTCTCCACGGTTATGCGATTCTTCGAATTTTCTTTTGATAGCGTGATATACATTATGAAGACTTTTAATGTGAAAGATGTTTAAATAGATTTACTTTAACAATTCTGTTTATTAAGATAATGAGAAGAAAAATATTAAATGTAATTACCAAACTCTTACGTTCAGATGGAAAACATAATTATTCCTTACCGGAAATTACCTCCAAAGGCAGAAGGACCAGCACGGTAAGCCAGTTAAACATATCGTGGACTGTGGCGCCAGCAAAAGCACGCCGGAATTCGTCTTTATTTGCAATATGTCCCAGAGATACAATCGTGTTGGTAATGGAAGTCCCGATGTTAGCACCCATCACTATGGGTATAGCCAGCTTCACCGTGAGGACTTAATAATAATACGAAAATCATAATAATAGTAGCAATAACAAGAACAACAACATACTGTAATTTGTTCTCGTAATAATTCATTTATCAAATAATTATTGCCTTTAGCTGAATACTTAACGAACATATTCGTCTCGTGTTAAATCGGCTTCTACTCTATCTACAAGAAGGAAGATTGTGTTTACTTACAAACATTTTTATACCTTAGATATAGACCTTCAGACTGTATGAAGAAGCTAAAATAAGAAAATTATGGGCAACGTAGTAGCTGACATGTTAGGCTATAACATTCACATCACCAATCTCTTTGCATGAGAATACTTTTGTTGCATCCATTACAAAGTTTTATCATGCAGACTTCAATGGCATTCACTCATGGAAAATTTCAACATGATTTTAACAAGGGTTAAGTCAGAGGTGTAACTACAGCGTATGTAATTTTCCATAATATTACGGTTCAAATAGTGTATAGTTTAAAAGTGAACTATACGAATATGCTCACCTTCTTCAGCGACCATACTGACAATAATAGTTGTTGTTGTGGAGGAACTCTGAAGAAGCACCGTTGCTAAGACACCAATCATCAAACCAGCAACGGGATTTGATAAAATGTTACTCTCTTGAAAGGCTTTTCCGGCAGTTTTACCTGGAAAATGTAAGAGAAAACAGGAGAGAAATGGTGAATGTTGTTAGAAAGGGAAAGCTTGCAATTGACATATTTTTTTTAAACGTTTGTTGATAGATCATGACATCGAAACTATATAGAAGACAAAGAAGATCTCGATGATGACGATTATTATGAAACGAACAATGAGGAGAAGCATATCAGGAGGAAGAAAATCGCAAAAAAAGAAATCAACTCATTTCTATAAGAAAAGAAAACAATACGACATAAAGAAAGAATATCAATGCATACATAAAAGATAGATATGTATATATGGAGGCAGATAGATAGATAGATAGATAGATAGATAGATAGATAGATAGATAGATAGATAGATTACCTCCCAGCAGCTTGAATGCGTCCCCCATGAATCCCAGAGAACAGATAAAGAGGTACAGGGCCGCTAAGAGAAGCAAAATCTTCAGGATGTAGTGCAGAAACAACCTATTCATCTTCTGCCAACCATTTAACTCTTTCCGGTAGAAAACAGAAAGCATATTATGCAGTGAAGTTCATACATGTATGTAGATGTATGATCGAGAAGACAGATGCATACTTGCTGAAGAGGTAACATACATTCATTGTCGGAAAAAATGAAGAAAACAATGTGACATTTTTCATCACATTCATTACAATGCAAATGCAAACTCTGAAAAGTTTTTTAATAATCATTAGTTACTATGATGGCAATTCCGACTCAATTTTAAATGTTATTAAAACTTTTATTTTTGCAAATCTGTTTAATTGAAACTAACTTTTCCTTTTCAAAATATATTGTTTGATATTATAAAAGAATAAAACTTTTAAAAAAATATTTACTGTCAACTTATTCAAATGCTTTTTATATCTTATTTCAAAATGTTATTTTATGTTATTTCAAAGTGTTATTTCACAATATTCTTTCAAAAATGTTATTTTATATGTCATTTTAAAGGATTATTTTATTTCGAAATATCATTTGAAAATGTAATTATAATTGTTTTATTATGGATTCAAGATGTTTTAATATAGTTCTAACATCAATACAATATGTTGCATGTGGGTGCAGTTTATCATAATCATAAGTAAGTTCTAATTCAACAAATGGTTCAAAGTGTCACAACTCTTGTTTAGTTAATAAACCATTATCAAGTCCTTCTTTTTAGGAACTACTTTAACTGAATGTCCTTCTTAGGATTTTCACACAATTGTTTATTGTGTTTATTTTTTCTAATTAATTAAATCTTTGCATAATATATGTAAACTCTCTAGTAGAAAATTATAATACATAATTATATAATATAAGTGAGTTATGCTTATGTGGAAGAGTAGTACATTCTGGGGCAGATGTAAAAAGTGATAATAATATATTTGCAAGAAGAGAATACTTGAATTTGAATAATGAGTTAGATGAATATGTACAAAGATGTAACGGTTTGAACCGAGGATGCAATATAATTGATATATGAAAGGCACTAAAAGGTTTAATTTAGGTTAACATAACAGTGATCAAGGTACGGTAGATAACAAATACACAGATGATAATATTAATTACGTTGTTAAACATTTTCGAGGTGTTACTTACCTTATAATCGATTTGACAGCGAAAGTAATAAATAAATCAAGAACCTAGACAGACAGATAAAACAAAACAACTCTGTTGACCTGCGGTAAGGTGGCGTGAGAGGACAGAAGATTTACTTTTAAGACTGCGGAT
>JAECUM010036119.1:0-22431 GCA_016617855.1 Megalonaias nervosa
ATTATAGTACAAGTCACAAGGGTCATGTAGGCATTCAACACTGATTATTTCTGTAATGGGTGTCATTCATTAGAATTTGATTCTACATACCTTTAAGTGGCAAGTATTCACTTCATTTGGATTCATATACATCCATATTCCTTTGGAAGGTCATTATTTAGACACCTTGATAGGTGCATACGGCAAAATCAGTATTAAAGTACATAGACATTTTTGGACGAAATGAGCCTAAAGGTGTGATCCAGTACAACCTGGATTGAATGTAGAGTGCTGTGATGTCACAATGAAAGCTACACATATTGATAAACAAATTTGTAACACCCTCGATTGGGACAATTCCACTTGACGCGCTCTTATGTTGACCCAAGTTTAGTACATGGCCACCATTGTAAAAGTCCATAGGGATAGATAATTTTTGTCTGGAAGCTTCTTGGTGACAGTTAAGGTGCAGAGCATTCAGTAATCTGGATTGAATAGACTTTGGTTGCAGAAAATTAGTGTTAAATTTTAAAAGAACAATTTATATTTAATTAAAAATGAGTAAATGCACATACATGACTCATGTGACTTGTACTATAGAGCGATAAGTTTTTTAAGGTTATCTTGTTTAATTTTCTTTTTTAAACAAATAAATCTGCTTTTTCATTTATTTGCTTAGAAATTTTTATTTTATAAGGTGTCCTTTTTATGGTTTGTTAATATTTCTATCAGTTTTTACAGAGCTTATGAAAAAATATATGCTAGTTCACTTCAGTTGGTATGTTAAAACTGTGTGCTAGCTTACTTAAATTGGTGTGTAAAAATGTCTGTTAGCTCACTTAAATTACTGTTGATTTATAACTGCTTCTACATATTTAAATGAAAAGGTCTAATTTAATTAATTCATTTGAATCAAAGTCATAACCTAATAGTTTCCAGGACATTCTCTTTTACCTAAATCTTAGCCTCCCCAAACCCATTTTTTTTACGCCATGTGATTCATTCTGTTTATCCATGATACTTTGATTTGGTTAGTTTTCTGACAGTGGTGTAGTATCTATATTCTATGAACAATTTCTAGTTCTTTGTTATTTTTTTAAAACTTTATTTTTCAGAATCCAACGGAAGCAATTTTAATTTCATTATTTACATTTTTTCAGGCTTACCACTCCCAGTTTACCAGTCCCCCAAAACTGGTGGGGAATATGGCACTTTTACCACTGCGTTCACAGTATAAAGGCCCAGCCCCAAGAGAGAGTAAGTACTTGGAGGCCATTGCATCTAGATCTTAGTTCATTTTGGTGATAGTGGTAGATGTTATCATAAGGAAGAAAAATATAATGATGAAAATGCTGATACTATGATAATTGAATTTTTGTTTTTTGTTTGACTAAATCAGCATAAAAAACACCAAAACCACAACAACTGCTAGTTATTGTTACTCATCACCACAAGTGCCACTGCTCTTACCAATGGATCAGCATAAAACTATAACCATTACAATTGGGACTTGCTGTGGCTCAGTAGTTAACATGATCGACTTGTGACCGAAAGTTTGAATCCCACCATCTGACCAGCCTGGGTGTGTTCTTGGGCAAAGCACTTTTCTACTATTGTTTGGGCACTAAATTACATACATGTTTTGCTGTGGTGTAAAGCACTAAATCAAACCAAAACTACTACAGTCAGCATTTCCACTGTTAGTATGATTACCATCATTGCTACCTCATCATCTTTCAGACCTGCCATTTCTCCAATGTCTGCTATTTTTGCAATTCATCACAGTGGTTCTATTTTGCTTTGCTATCATTGATTCTTCAACACATTAGTACATAGCTACCACATAGTCAGAATGAGAAAAATTCTTACTTTACTTTCTTGGTTGAAGCAGTCAGAAAATCTTGGAGAATTTGAAATGTAAAATCTAATCAGACATCTTTTTTGCTTATTATCACCATGTCTAATGACTGCTACCATGTTTAAAAATTTAAATTATTATATTATTCCAGTGGCAGTTGATTGTGGAATTATTCTATGATTTCTGCAAGGTTCATATCTTTAATGTTCCTATCAGTCATAAGTTTATGTTCTTCTAAAAAAAAGCCACATTTATGATAACTTTGATTTAAATCTTTTAAACATTCTTTGTATTTGCATTGTGTTGACAAGTCTTCCACAGTACATTACAGAAGCATTATCAGGGTCATAAGAAATGTATGTCTGTTATACATTTTGTTTAGATTTTCTTCACTATATAAAAAATACAAATCATATGGTGAATAATAGTTCTTTCAAGTGCACTGGATCCAGCAAGGGATCATGTGTGTCAGGGATTGATTAAGATAAATGCAATAAACTGACAATGAACAGTGCAAAACTAGTACAGTAAAAACTGTCTTGAGTGACCTCTGCTATGAGCGACCACCTGTCATGTACAACTACAATCATAATGCACAGATCGATTTTATTATATAAACGCTCTGCTATGAGCGACCACCTGCTGAACACGACCAGCGACTGCGATATCTTGGCAAAATGTGCATTTCGACACTGCTATGAACGACTGCATCGCAGAAAACGAGGATAAACTCCACCAACCTATGTTTAATCGCTGTAAGAACGACCGCTCATTCCATTCCAAATATAAAAAAAAAAAAATATAAAAAAAAATAGGCTGGCTACCGATCTCTTATTTTTTTTCTCCTAGGCTTGTAGTGTTTTATAGTTTCTGTCGTAAACCAGACTAAAGTATATGGAGATTATTTCCTAGTCTGGTTCCCTGCTTCGTGTGCTCCTTGTGTTGTTCTCCATTATTCGTATAGTGGTGAGGAAATCAGAAAGCATACAAAGCAGGGAACCAGACTAATTATTCCCGTCATTAACCTGCTTCCCAGCCTTTGTAGGACCACAGGAGTCTGCAGTTTTATCAATAAAGCACGACGAAATTTCTGACAACATGAAATCACCTCACCGGTATTATAAATTAACACCGCGATAATACCGGTAAGGTGATTTCATGTTGTCAGAAATTTTGTCGTGCTTTATTGATAAAACTGCAGACTCCTGTGGTAGGACCTGGCATCCCTATGACTACTGTATCGCGAGAACTGACAGACACCAGTGACCTTTATGTAATCAATTATTACAATGACCGCTTGATTAGTATTGATTGTTCTGATCAAAAACAAATATCAAAAGAATATTTAAAAAAGGATTGTTGCTACCGGTGATAGATGCTACAGCCCGTAAACCAGGCTAATGTACATGTCATGAAATGCCGTTGAAGTGTCAAAGCTGACGTATTGTCACGTATTTTGCTTGTCTCGAGTTAATCGGTATTGCCGGGGGTGAATAAGGTCATTGTCTATTAAACCAGCAAGAGAGAATCATTTGCGGGATTCGATTGATAGTGCTTAAGCCTTGTGATGTTTGTCCCCCCCCCCAATGTTAAGTGATGACATCCCAATCACAAAGCTGTAGTCTATTCAAGTTGGTGCGACTGGGCCACACACTTTGCTTATAGAGTTAATCCCTGTATGTTATCTTTGAATGAAGCTGTTGACTTTTGTCACTGAGTAAATGGTCCTGTTTCTGGATGAGATAATTGTTTCTTTTATTTCATTAATTGTTAGATATGCAATGCACATGTATAGATTTTTCATATTTTCCCACAGCCACCGTCTTTACGTTCGATGATACAACTGAGCATTAATAATTTTAACACATAGAATTTTAATAACAATGGACGAACCTCCAACTAAAAAGAGACAAATTTTAAGGCTGGAGAAAATAATTATTGTAACTCCAAGAAGTGAAAAAGTGCAGACCACTCGCAAAAAAAGCGGTTTAAACGTCGGTAAAACAAATTTAGGTTGCTATAAAGGAAAACGAGTAATTCAGAAACGATTTCATATGCTAAAATATGTGGTTCTTCAAATGTAAATGTGATTTCATGTTTAATGATAGAAGTATATCTTTATTACAATATAATTTTGTTTTTAGATGAATGCATACAATATTTTAGCAACAACTATTAATAAAGAATAGAATATATGTACAGTGATTGTGGTTATTTTTCTTGAAATTGTTCTGAAAATGGACCTTGGAAACTGGTATTTTTGTACAAACCTGCTATGAAAGACCACCTGTCTTGAGAGACCACTTTTTGTTGGCAGAAGGGGTGGTCTCTCATAACAGGTTTTACTGTATCTAACTAGCCTAACTAGTTAGATACTAGTTTGCACTGTTCATTGTCAGTTTATTGCATTTTTGTATATATATATATATATATATATATATATATATATATATATATATATATATATTGTTAATGAAATAGAAATGGTAATTCATTTTATTGTGAAAAGAAATAATTGAATCTTTTCTCTTTGTAGCTTCAGATTTTGACATCATAGATGAAGCCATTTATTTTTTCAAAGCCAATATATTTTTTAGGAGCTATGAAATTAAGGTGAGTTTTATGAGTGTTTGGATCAATTTGAGTTATAAATATGCAGAAACATAACACAGATTTATGTTAGATGAGGAAATATTGTCTTTATAATGTTTCATTTTTCATACAAGTTTTAGGGCTTGAAATCAGGGACAGAAATTGTGAAGCTCGCTCAGAAAACATCTGGAAATCTTTGTTTTGAACAGTAGGATTGGGAGAGTGATGGATTACTTTCCTGGAAGCAGTTTAAGGAGCATGACTGTGCAAGAGCAATTGTGCTTCTCAAAACACAACCCCTTAAGTTTATAGGTTATTCAGTTATTTCTTATGAGTGATGAGGCATAAGGAACTCAATTTCACAATGTATGTATATATATTAGTGCATCAAGTGAGTCCAGCATTATTAGGATGTACATAATTCAAATATGTAACTATTTAATTACCACTTAGGTGTTCTAATCTCAGAAAAATGGATAATGCTTCACCAGGAACAATCCTAGTGGCAACTAGTGCAAAGAAAGAAAGTCACTTTGGGATGTCATGCTTTGCTCAGAATTATCAGTAAATTAACGTGGCCCTGAAAGTTTTCTTAAGACATTACTGAAATTTAAGGCTTCTTGTCTTGAGACATTAATGGTGTATGAATGAAATAATATACCTTTGAATATAAGAGGGTGTGGGGCTTGTTTCTGGTTAGAATTTTTTGTAAGTTAATTGACAGATGCTGTATAAAATTGTGTGTATTACATCTGATCGTAGCTCATTAACTATTTAGTTGCAACAAAGCATTTTTACCTATTAATATGAAGTGGACTTGTGTATGTAGAGAATTCTTTAAATAGCTGGTAGTTTAATCAGAACAAAAAGCATTAAAATCCCATTTTAGATAAAGTTATGGAGGTATAGTGTTGGTTAAGGATACTAAAGTTTAGAAATAAACGTAGATGTAAAAATGGATCTTAACAGCAGTGAAAATTTGATAAAATCTGTCACATAGTTTTAAAGTTATGAGTAATAAAAGATTTATCCATCACATACATTACCTGATCACAAAAATGTTAGGATTACTATGTTAATTCTGAATCCAGTTCGTCCTGAAAGTTGTTCCAGTTATATATCATATAGATGAAGGGAAGTAGCTTTTACAGGTTAACTCCCCTTTAAATCCACTATATGGTAAACACTTTCCTGAAAGTAACCAGTTTTAACTTTCACTTGCTACTTTCATTAGTGATCTTCTGGAATCCATCAAAATTTATATTTAATTTCAACCTTTCATTTTTTCTTTTCACTGGTATAGTACAGTATATACTCGCATATAAGCCAAATAATTTAGGAAAAAATAAAGGCCTGAAAGAAAGGGGGGGAGGTCAGCTTATCTGCAGGCCAATGTCTTTTTGTTGACTACTGTAAAGGCTGTAAATCTTGGGACACAAAAAAATAATTTTTTTCTGTGTCCTAAGACGTATGCCTGTTAAAAAAAAAAACATTTTTGGTGACCTGACACTTATTTAACTGTTATCAAGTACTGTGATTGATTTTGTTATTATTTTGCATGTGCATATTTTCTGATTTCTCCAACATGAAATTAAATAAAGGTAAATACAGACTTCATAATTCGCGGGCTGGTTGAGTCTACCCAGGAGACCAGGCTGAACGATAATGTTCAGTACTTACACAGTGCAAAGCGTGCATAGCGTCACTTAAACCGTTCTTTATTCCCAAATATATCAGATGCAGCTTTTGCTTTATTCATTGTTTCGACCAAATTGCATTCTTCCAAATAACATTTCAGCTAGTCCTTAATAGCTGTTTCATTTACATTGAATCACGTGCTCACAAGTTACTCATTTTCAATGATATAAGCGATCCTACAAACTGAGGTAATGTTTATGAAAAGGTACACACATTTAATTGTACAAGGCACATAACCAGCATAACTCAACATGTTCACGAAGAGTGGTAGTAATAAAGGCTAAAATTCTCATTATAGATTAACTAAGATCATCATCAATCTATGTTTTGTGTTTTGGCTGAATAACATCATAACTTTCCACCCAATTCAAAGCTTGATGTTTTGGCGTCTCCTTTGTTGATAGTTGGTGGATTTGTCTTTCGTTTTCCAACAACAGTACAGGCCAGTTAATCATTAAAACCCGAAACTGGCTTGTGTTAAGAGGGAATTTTTACCGGCAACTATACCAGTATATTGATGTATAATTGATTTTCATGCCATAATATTAGCATGATTACCATAGTTTTGTAAAATGGGATGGAAGGCATACCTGTCAACTTTTCAAAAGCCAAGTAAGGAGACTGAATAAAAAAAATAGATTGGGACCTAAAATCGGGATTTTTTTGGTAGAATTTTTAAAGCTTGTTTTCACTAAATATTGATCGATCTTCCTTTTTTAATATGGTCGAAATTCGCAAAGGACGCGCGGTTTCTCCCTGTGATGCACCTTATTTTCCCCCCAGGACATGCCCTGTTTTCATATTCTGGTCAGCTGTGGCCAAACTGCACAATAGCTAAAGGTTAGTCTTAAATGAACAAGCAAGAAAGCCAGCGAAACTAATTAAAAGTTAATCCTTATCGATGCAACTATTTTGTGAAAACGACAGGCCCTCCGTCATGATTAAAAGAAACCATGTTCTACACTACCGTGTGTTACACAAACACCAGCAACTGATTGGCAAATAAAGGATTGCCAATTTTTGTTGAACTAAAGGTACCTAAATAGGCAGCCTCACGGTACCGTACATGTGGCAACTATTTTCCCCTCGGATATCCGACCTTATTCCCTTATTGTCAACTCGTAAGGCATTTAGTATTGTTTACTATAAAACATATGTATTCTGAATTAGTTTTTTGAGGACACATATGCTGTGCGTTATGAATTTTCATTCATTCCTTTTAATTTAATGATGGTAATTAACATTTGTATATATGGTATAAAAATGCCAGGTGCTTACTTGTGTAAGTTTCTTTGGTGGGAATGGAGCTACAGCATTCACGGTGATCATAATTGGGATTGAAATTAATTGCCGACAATTTTATTATTGTGATTTATTTTTTGTTCTGGTTTATTTTCTGATTTTTGTATTGTTGTAGATGAAAAAAATCACAAATTTACGTGAATAATGTTTAAACTTAATCTCCTATTTAGTGAAGAAGCAGATTCTTTCTAGTAAAGTAATTATTTCATCACGACAATTTTCACAGGTGATACAACAGAACATGGCTTCCGTGGATTGCATACGATATATCTATTTATGTAGGACTTTTTCTTTTTTAGGAGAAATGTAAATCGAAGACATAATGTAATAATCAGGAGGTCTCTGCAAAAAATTGGGAGATATTATGAAATCGGGAGGTAGGCATGGAGAGACCCCAAAATTCAGGAGTGGTTTTTTTTTTCTCCCAGCGTGAGAGTTGACAGGTATGGTGTAAGGTCGCTTACATCAAAGCAAACTACAACTCTGCTTTTATGGTATAGCATAATTTGCAAAGGATTATTTCTGAAACTTCATTGTTGTGTTTTGGAGATATTATTAAAGTTTAGTGCAGTGGTGCCCATGATTTGACTCCAAGGAATGTACTTCATTCAGCGCGTGTTCAAACCTACAATGTACATGCAGTGGCGCTATTATGTAAATACGTTCAGTACCCTAATTGCGAGTGTTGAATCAATCCGTATTGTTGTTCGTTGTGTTGTCATACTGGGATCAAATTTTAATGAGTTAGGTATTTACAATTTCAAGGCAAAATAAAAACGTAATTACTGGTACACTGATATAAAATGTCCAATGTGACAATGCATAAACAAACAATAATTGAGTCAAAAGGGAGAGATAGTGTTACAGCAACTCGCGATTGCTCAGTTCTTGTCATTGTTCGATCAAATTATACACAAATCTAAATTAGGCAGAAACAATAAGAAAACAGAAAATTAAATAAATTACTTTTCAAACAAGTTCATACCATTTCTTTTTAATAATCATACATGCCAAGCCCGAGATAAGAATACATGTACTTTTTGTTAATATAAGTTTGCCTGAATAAATGCATTTAAAACTTACAGCATGCATCTTGTGATGTCTCGGAATTGTGGGTCGGTTTATATGCGGGTCATGCACTTTTTAGTGTTTATACCTGTTCAGTTTGGGGAGGGGTCAGCTTATACGCGAGTATAGACAGTAAGTAAAAAAAATGTTATATATTGTGCTTATAACATTTATATGAATTTATTTGTATTTTTGCAGTTTTTTATTATTACCCATGTGATATCAATTAGTAACATGCAGTTTCCAGTGGTGGAGTTCATCATTTTACATATTCCTTTTATGCACTTGTTTGGTTTTGTGTTTCATTAGTGAGATGACAGGCACATGCAAAATGTGCAAACAATTCAAGATTGTGGAGGATAAACACAAGAGGTGTTAAGCATGTACAAAGTGAACGTCCCCACACATGGACAGAAGACATATAATTCAACTTTTGAAAAAGGCTAATAAAGGGCATTGAGAAACAAATGAGCTGAGAATCATGAGAGCAGGAAATTTTAAACCTCCACCCCACATAGAATTGATGATGACTCTTATGAGGATGTCAAGTACCACCATCCCCATCAAAGATACAAAAAAAGCCTGTAGTAAATGCAAATTTGAAAATTGCTTTTCCAGGTCTTGAAAATGTTTTGAAAATTGAAAAAATGACTTAAAAGTCTTGAAAAAGTCTTAAATTTTCATTATTCTGGAAACTGGTAACATGACTGCTTTTTTTGCATTTGGGAGAGGTTTTAACATCCAGAAAAATCTTGCAGTTTAGATATTTTTTTTTCATCTGTTCACGTTTTACTTGCAGTTTTTAAGTACTTTAGCCTCATTAGGTCAATAAACTTGTCACATTGTTAGTTAGGAAAATATTTATGTTTTCATCTGTAAAAGGTCTGGAATATTTTTTTAAATTTGTGTGAGGAACCCTGCATGCTTCTGTCATCTTGGTTTGCAAGCCAGCTAGCTGATCGTTTCTCTCAACAGTATCTTACACCCTGCATACCTTCTTTACTTAGTGAATCAGTATTACATTGATACAGTTCAAATGAGCTGTACCAGACTGTCATTCCACAGCTGCACTAGGTGTGGTGCTGGACATGATGTGACTGTCATTGATCACATATCTGTGAATCAGTCAGTCCTACCTATAAGATTAAGGACTTTCGACATACATGACAGTGACAAAAAGCCACCATTCCACAGTCTTCTGAAATTACAGAAATTACCAGGTGTCTGTCTTATAAAATTTGTGATTCCGGTAATGCAAGAGTCTTTTAATGAGTTGGTTGCCTGCAACTTTTTCACCCCGCTGGTACAAATCACATACTGATATGTTTTATGAATATGTACCAAGTCTGGACAAGGATATTTCTGCCTTCAGTATATCTGCTTCTCAATGTTATAAAATGGAATGACAAGTGTTTTCGCAACATCAGAATTAGTCCGGAATGTCATGTTGAATTCCACCTTACTAGACCTCACACCTCTGATGATCTTTGATCTATTTGGAAGGCCAGAAGTGACTATGCTTGGGATTCTGTGAGCTGTATCGCCAAGGTACTTAATAGGGCTATCTACCTCCCAAGGGTGATGAATGTCTGTACTACCTCTTGTAGCCAGGGTTTGACTGAAATAGATGCAAATTTACATTCCTCTTCTCTCAAACCGCACCATGTGGCAGTCCTGCCCTCCATCCCTTTTGACTCTCACATTTTATTTGGGGTTAAAATTGAAATGAGGAAGCGAGTGGCACAAAAGTTTCCCCTTCAACTTTCAGGGTAAGTCCTGTCTCAGCAGTATCCAGTCATGAAACAAATTGGAGAAGAAATTATTGTTGTCAGAGAGATCATAGGTAAAGATGCCTAGGTACTCGGGTATCAGCCAAGCCCATTAATAATAACCCAGGTAATAAGTTCAGACTGAGACACAGAATAATGATTACAGTTCAAGGCTTGTGATGTGTGCATATTTATTCATCATCACGGGCTCATATGGCTGCTTACAATTTACTGGTCATACATGTACTGTATAATAATACAAAGGATGACATTTCTCTCCTTCCTTGCGATCCGCTCCAGTGGCCTAGTGGTTAGAGCATCTGCCTCAGATGCAGGAGGTTGCTGGTTCGAACCCCGGCCGAATCATACCAAAGACTTACAAAAATGGTACTAACAGCTGCCTCGCTTGGCACTCAGCATTAAGAGGTTAGCGTTAGGAGTGGTCGGCCTGGTGTCAGGATAATGTGACTGGGTGGGATATCATGCCACATGTCTGCGGCATGATGCCCCAGTGCTAGACATCACCAGAAACTGTCACACTGCAGACATCGTAGCGATATGACTGAAAAATTGTTAAAGCTGTGTTAAAAATCTAAATCACACACACACACACTCCTTCCTCGCATGACCTATTTAAGAATCAGTGCTGATATTTAAAGCTAGACCGTTCTAACTTCATGCCTGTTCATGGTTTGTGCACCTGAGAATTTATTAACTAGGTCGGTACCTTTCGTCAACAGTGACAGTAGGTACTGATTAAGAAATATTCGACAAAATAAAATTTAAATAGTACCACAATTCAGATAAAGCAGAATATAAATGTCCAGTTTAACTAATGCCATTTTTGCCTGAAGTGTGTGCCCCTGGAGCAGCTATTAGCTGTTCAAGTCAGGACCACTGTTTACGTTTTTTTACTGGACTCTTTTTGTAATTAACGGGAAACCTAACATATTTTTGTCATGGCAAAGGCAACACAAAAATTTGGTTACCATAACATGCACTTCTTATACCATGATAGGAAAAAATGAACGAAATGGACAACTATACAGAATGAAATTTTTCACTGAAATATTTAAATATATGGGAAATCTTTGTTATTTAATAACACTGAAAAAAAAATCTAATAAAAATTGACCACGTGTGTAAATATGGTAATTTTTGCATTTTAATTGAAAGAGATCCAAGAAAACAGATGGGATTCTTGAATGTGAAACCACTTGTCACAGAGTCATTCTATTTTGATACTACATACATAGCTGACCAGTCTAAATTGAAAACAAATGGCACCAGATATATTTTTTAAAAAAACGGACTGTATCAATTTGACTGTTGGATGTTATATTACTGACAAATGTTAGAGGAGAATGACTTTGTTAAACTTAAAATCATTTTGCACTTGACCATCGTAAAGGGAATAACCATGGCAGGTCAAGGACAAAACAGTCATCATTTGTGGACTTTATGACTATTCATGAAAGCTACTGTAGAATTGTTGACTAGTTAAAGTGAGTGTTATGCATAAATAACTTACCCATTTCTTTTGTGTCTATACTTTTATATTAACTACTAATCCACATGGATTTAGCCGATTTGTGACAAACATTTTAACTGTAGATCCAGGTAAGTAGCAAAAATAAATGTACATTAAATAAAATAAATATGTACGTTTTTCATACAGTTTTCTGTAATTATGGCATGTAATATATAGATTGCTCTTTCTATGTTCAGATTATGTTTTTTGCCACTTAGTAATAAATTATGCTTATACTTGGGGTTTGGCATGTGTGAACCTACAACAAAGCAGACCAGGTTCACATTTAATACAATTTCCCTTTCATTCGGGTATCTGGGTAACCGATCATTAATGATTGGAGGGTACCCGGTAGAAATTTCCAAAAATTTTGACATCTCTGTTCACCAGGGCAGCTCTACAACAGCAGAACTTTCATAGTCAGGTGAATTATAGGTGGCTATATGCCCCTATCCTTAATTTTTCACAGATTGGTAGGTAGGGAAAGAGAAAGTAATATTTCTCATACCCAGGCCTCCAACTGTCAATAACTTGCCATCCCTCTAGCCTGCTGGTGACCCACACATGGGCACCAGACTTGTTCTTTTTTGCCACACTTGGAACAGCATATTCCCAGAAAACAGTTGGGTAATACAAGTTGTTTTGGAGGGTGTCTGGAGTTTGTTTATCTAGTTGCAACCACTTTTGTCATCCTTATTCATGATGGAACTCCCAAGCAGTCGCATGAAGGCAGATATTTGACAGAAGGAAAGAGAGCCTTTGCTCATTTCCAGGTTTTGCCAGCAACTTTCTTACCCCCTTGGTACAAAATCACTGGTTTCTGCACAACAGCAATAGTTCTACATCGCTTACCTTAACAATATGTTGTGGATGGCATTTACTTGGGGTAAGTATGTAATCTACTGATTTTTGTTTTATAATGGTCATTTTTCTCCTTAAAAATTTATGGTTATAAGTGGCATTTAAAAATGGGATGAAATTTTATTGTTAAAAAACATGAAGAGAGATTTTGAAATTGCAGTGATTTGAAATGGTATGTATTAGATGATGCATGGGTAATCCACTTGACTCCTGACTGACTGCTTGACCAGCATATGGTGATATGATGTGATGTGATAACTGTTCAAACCCAGGTGGGAAATTGGATTGGTCAGTTGGCAGTTAGAAATTTGGTTTTGCTATAGTTGATAACTGTTCATGCACAGTGCCTAGAAGTAAATTGTCCTCTTAGTTTAATGTATCCCATGTTGACAGGATGTTGCTTTTCTCACATATGCCAATTTTTTAAAAAAAATTAAGATAATGAAGTACTTAAATTCTTAACTTCACAACTCGCCTGTAATTTTAATGTTTGTGGAGAGATTCTTTCTGTTTGACTTATTTTCTACTTTCCTTACTTTCATACATATTTCTCTATTTTCATCTATTATAGGTGATAGAGCAACTATTGAAACAGCAGTACCAAAATGTTTTCATTTATTTTTTTCCCTAAATGTTACTTTATCCTTGGCAAGTGAAGGAAACCTGTCAGTTTTGTGTATAAGCAACATATTTACATATTTTATGCAGACACAACCAAAATACATAAAGTAAACTTTAAATGCATTCAAATGGTGCAGAGCAATTTAATTTTAAGCATTTTGTCCAACGTTGTCAGCACAGCTATCCCGCCATAAGCACAGTCCTTATGGTTTGATAGATGTATTCACTCAGTTTAAATTATGCTAATAACACAATTAGAACCATATGATCAAATGCACCCTGAACTATTCTTGGTCACTCAGATGTATAATCAAATGCATCCTGAACTTGCCTTGGTCACTCAGCCATATAATCAGAATGCACCCTGAATTTGTCTTGATCACTCAGCTGTATAATCAAATGCACCCAGAACTTGTCTTGGTCACTGAGCTGTTTAACATTCAGAAAGGAGTGATAAATATTGTCATCATTATGACGCTCTCATTTCATAAATTTGTGTTTTGCATTGTTCACAAAATACCCATCAAAAATGCAGATCCAAACAAAGGGAGTAAAATACAAGATTTATTAACTTCTTATCTGGAGTTCTAACAGGCTTTAGTCACATAATTTCTGTAAATATTAAAATCTGTGAATTTAATTTTGGTAGGCATTGTAGAATTAACTGAATTTCATTTGACACTACCATGTGCTGCTTGCACATATTTAAGAACTTAAACTTCAGCTGAAACCTACTTCACTATAACATCTTGAAATTTAAATTCACTTCTGATTATTTCTTCCTCATCTTATAAATCTTGTTTGTTTTATAAATCATAAAAAAATTATCATATATCTTTTGATTGTGTGCAATCTGAGATTGAAGGATAAGGGGCCAATGGCCCGTTGATGTGTTCTGAAATGGCCAGGTTAGATTCTTAATGGCCAGTATTTTGTATGATTTCTATTTTAACAAATTTGTATGCTTTTCATTTTATTTTGTAATCTCACACTAAAGATTGCATAATATTAAGTGTAAATGAACATTCTTCATTTGACTCAAGTCATTTTGAGAGGTGATTGGCACTCTTCCTACATTTTACTGAAAGGAAGTAGCCACCATTTGAATAATTGCACAATTAGATAATTATGATCGATTCTTTGTGAAAATTTGTCAGGACTGATGTACAGAAGTGTTTTACATTTAACCAAAATTTAATTAGGATGTTTTTACTCTAGCACCAGCTAATACATATTAATCACTGAATTTAATTAGGATGTTTTTACACTAGCACCAGGTAATATGCATTACTCACTGCATTTAATTAGGATGTTTTTACTCGTGCACCAGCTAATATACATTGTGGTCATTACTCACTGTTAATATTCTGTTTAAAGTGTTCTGGATAGCAGCATGAATCCATTCTACAAAACAGCATTGGATGATATGTAAATGTCAATCATTTTATGTGTATCTACCAGTGGTGTTATAATTAAAAAATTACCACTGCCTCATTACATTGTCTTTATCCTGAGAGAGTTGGATACAAATTTTGTCATTGATGATACAACACACTTTTATTGTAGCAAGCCATGGTCCTTATATTGCTGATACTGTTATCAATCTGATATCTTCCCAACAGTTCATTTTATTTGTTTCCGGTTGTGTGAAGGTTGTAGAGAATGAAACCTGTTTAGACAAATTCAATTGATAGTGTCACTTTGTCTTGGGTGATTGTTTTCCATGACTTAAGTCACACAATATGTCATAAATGATCTGTCTTGAAGACTTTTATTTGCATGTGACAAGACTGGTTATCTTTTATCCATTTTTAAATTAGGAACTTGCAGGCATAAATCATTGTAACCAGTCTTGCACAACAATCAGTTTGTCAGTCAAACATTCATCTGTGTAACGTAAAGCACTGAATTCATAATTAGGAACATTATGGGATTGGAGAACAGCAAAATTTGGCTGATTATGTTCATACCACAATGTAAGGACATGCTGTTCATATTTGAGTGGACCATCAATAATTTTGTAAACCATTGGCACAAAAATGCATCCTAGATTGAACCTTGAAACAGCTAGTAGATTGATAAACAAGTGCCTTTATTTGAGAATACTGAATGGATTATTTGTTATTGCCACATGAATTATATAGGTTACTTATTAAGTACTTTTTTCTTTCAGAGTGAGGCAGACAGAACATTAATATACATAACCTTGTATATGACTGAATGCCTTAAGAAACTTCAAAAGGTAAGTAGGTCTATTCTGTGATGCATGGTTGTTCTTTTTTATTTGTGTTTGGGGGTTTAACACCATTTCTAAACACAAGGTAGGCTGTGCATGGCAGCCAGTATAACTGGTGGAGGAAGAACCAGGGAAAACTCGGGTAAGAACGACCAACCCACAGGAAGCTTCTGGCTACTTTCTTACATACCCACATTGGCTGAGCCCGAAACTCGAACCCATGTGGACAGCTGTAAGATGGCAGCCCGAAACTCGAACCCATGTGGACAGCTGTAAGATGGCAGTGATCAGTAATGACAAGCACTTTAGTTCACTGGGCCACCCTGAAACCCTTGATGATGCATGGTTGTGTAATTCATGCTGAGTTCTCAAAAATTAATCAAGTAGGCAAAACTCATGCATCATATTTTCAATTCCTACCCTTGTTTCATCATTAAATCTCTTCTGCATTCAGAAAATATCTCTTGTTAGGAATTTACTCCCTAGATTTTCAGTTGTAGAATAACCTTGTTTTAGAATGTACAAGTGACTGCTGAAGAAGTTTGTTAACTTGGTATTTCTTGTGAATAAGATATACCGATCAAAGTGGATGCTGTTCATTTATAATTATTACAAGTAGAATGAAAAGCCTAGATCCAGGCACCAGTTTTCACTTGACATCGCTAAATTTTCCTCAGATTGAGGTCTTTGATTATTTTTGTTTTTGCTTGGTTGGTAACATTAATCTGGCTTTCAGGTATACAGTCATAAAATCTTGTTTCCTCAAAGGGTCTTATCTTATTTCTGAGGAAAATTTTAAGATTTTCCCAAATTTGAGGACTTATTCAACGCTCTTTCAGTAAGACAGAGGTATCCATGTGTTCAGTTTTAAAATTTAAAATTGATTTTGCATCCTTTCCACAGTCTCTGACAAAATTATTTTGATTTTGTCTTGAGCATCGTAAGTAAGATAATGTAAAATTTCAATTTGAGGAAAAATTCTGCAAATTTTAGTGAAGGCCAAGTCTCATTTACTGCTGAATTATGCCATGAATATAGGTTATTCAAAGCACTGTGGGTCAAAAATTGCAATGTATTTAAATTTGAGTGGTATAATGAGTTATTATTTATAAATGCAGTGCTCTCATGATTTCAACCCCCCTCCGATATCTCGTCACATTTGCTTTTAGCCTTAAGTCGTCATGTCCCATCAGCTTTTTTTTCTTTTATAATTCCTGTGTTCCAGATGCCATCCACTGAGCATATACCAAGTGCAAACATCGTTATAGTAATGGTGTTTCACCAGTATCACCTGTCAGGTTAGTTGTAAAATTATTCGGCTGACAAATGTGCAGATTCTTTTCCTACAACTGACAACAACAACACAAACCATTAGCAGCCTCTTGATTATACAAGCATTCAGATCACACCATAGTCACTTTCATATGAAACATTTAGTTGACTGCATTAATAGTAGAGAGATTTCTGCAATGCATATTAGTGATGCTATTCATTTTACAGTAATGTCAGCATGTTAGATATATACTGGAGTTATCCCCAGTAGAACTCTATTCCAGTGAGGTGTTAAGGCCAGTTAATCAGGATACTGAACTCACCATCCTGATAGAAATGTTATTTTCTACTTCAGTTTGGGATCGCTTAATTGTCTTAGTGGTTAGAGCGTCTGCCTCGGATGCAGGAGGCTGCAGGTTTGAACAGTGGCCAAGTCACACCAAGACATGTAAAAATGGTTCTTGCAGCTGCCTCGCTTGGCGCTCAGCGGTAAGAAGTTAGTCTTTGGACTGGTCAGCCTGGTGTCAAGATAATGTGACTGGGTTGGACATGATGCTTCATGTCTGCGGCATGATGCCCCAGTGCTAGACATAACTATAAACTGCCACACTGCATACATCTTAGTGATATGACAGAAAAATTGTTAAAGCTAGATTAAAGATTCAAATTGCACACACATTTCAGTTTGGATAGTATAGTTCAGTCGAGCATTAATGAATATTGGATGCTGGACAGTGAGTGTGAAACTTTTGAGGCTCTGTCAGACTCTGCAATCTTGGAAACAGTGCAAGATGGAGATGCTATGGATAGTGAAGACAACACTGAGATAAATTATACATCCTCGCTAATTCCCATCACAGCAGAAACAAAAGTGCATTAACAGCACAAATGCAATTATTTCAAATCATATGACCTTGCCAAGGAGCATCACTTTGATATGTGCTTGAAACACAGAAAGACAAACTGGCAACTGACAAGTGCAAGCAGTGTTATATTGTGGACTTTTTTTGACAATAAAAGGATAATTTCTGAGGATTCAATATGATTGATGCATCAGTCATTTGGTGTATTTCTGCATCCATTTTTTTACACTTGAAATTATTAAATTATGTGCAGTTCTGCATCATGTTTTTTTTAAAGGCAAAATCAGTACAAATAAGAAAAGACAAATGTAAATGTCATTCTTTGATGTTTACATTACACATAAATGATGAGTTTCATGCAAACCTTGATCTCTTGCCACTCTCAATATCCCACCATTTTCCTACTGGTACAAATGTGGGCAAGAAATCCAGGGTGCACTGTACAGGAAAATTTAATTTTGTTTAGACTTTATTCAAGTTTATAGTCACCTGCTCATAAAATATACACCAATATAAGCAGATTTTCCAAAGATGTATATTACAGATACGGGTGTGCTGAAATTAACTTTTTAAAAAAAATTAAATGAGGCTAAAATAACATGCTTTACAGTAATACTATTCTCATTGCCAGTGTGCAAACAAGAATGCGGGACAGAAGGAGATGTACACACTAGGAATTTCTAACTTTCCAATCCCAGGAGAGCCAGGTTTCCCATTGAATGCCATGTTTGCTAAACCTGCAAATAAAAATGAGGAAGGTTTGTATGGTTTTGTTGAATGTTGACAATTTAATTCTATACTCAAATAAAAAAATGTAGGATCCTTAGAACAGTGGTCTCTCAGTATAACACTCATCAAGGGAAATATGTAACTGTACAGTGAGGTTTACTTATACTGATATAAATTATATACAAAGATATATAAACATGAATTATAATAGGCTAAAGAGTGTAATTTAATGAAACAATTAGTGAATCTAAGGTCTAAAACTAAGTAACAGAAAAGAGCGAAAACCAACAAGTTTTATAAAATTCAGCAAATAATTTATTTATTTCCCTAGAATACAAAGTGAAAATAAAAAAAATCAAATAGGATTGTGAATTCAACCCAAATAGTCCTAAAAGTTGTTATCATAAGTTAAAATGTATGAAATTTTAATTAAATTCCATTGGTGTTCCAAATAAATTCCAATATTGAAAGTGTTGATATGCATATAGTCTAAAATATGCTAATATGCCAATGGCTTGGAATGTGTTGATGTGTTAACAGTCTTTTGCTGGATCACAGCAATATAATCCAAAATGTCCTTGACTGAATTCACTATAATTCAAATTAATTATTTAGTCCAATAAGTATTAATGAGCACTTTGTAATCCCAGTGAATAATTTAAATAAATAAATCCACCCAAATTAAAAACTGAACACAACAATAAGAGTTATTCCACTTTTGATGTTGATGTAGGAATGAGTAAGTTTTCAAACAAGCAACATTGATCTGAAAAACTAAGACACAAAAATAGAGCCAGGATGTAGGTCAGTTTCCTTTCTAAAACATTTAAACTTGTCAACAAGTTTAGGAATTTCCAAGTGGAAAACTAATGTCCTAGACTCAGATTCAAATAAGTAAGTTTAAATCCAATAATAATGATCTGAATATTTATTTTATAATCCTAGAGAAATATTAGCTATGTATTATGTTGTTACAAAATAAATGTCACTGGTCAGGTAGACCATTAACCTGATTTTGGACTAAGGTCAGTTACAAAATACAGATTTACATAATATTTAATCATGGAGAAAAGTCAATAAAGAATGCAAATTAAATATACACATCAAGTGGTAGGATGACCATTCTTCTTTTGCGTCAGAAACTGTATTGTACTGAAGTATCTTATTGTGAGGGACCTCTGTGGTGTGATTCATTAAATTTTGATTAACTTCATTAGGAAATGAAAATGGTGAAAATTTTACTTTGATTTAAGTGTATGCTGCAGCATTAAAGACAGTTTACATGTTACTGACCAATAATTTGTAAAAATTGTTTTTAGATAACATTTTTAAATTCATGCATTTGTCAGGATTGAAAGATGGAGACATACGATATATACTCGCATAAAAGTTGAGTTCAGTTACAAACAACATAAACCCTAATCTGCTGTCACATAATGCACTGGAAGATCAGGGTGTATGTTGTTTGTTTCTCTGATTACTCCTATCAAACTGCAGAGACCCAGCTCTGTTGGCAAACTGTGAAAACTGATTTTAGTCTGTGCAGTTTGTGGTGGAACCTGACTTTTAAATGAGTTCATATGGTACTGTAATTTGTAGTATTTGAGATGGAATGGAAAATGCTAAAAGCTATAAGATGCCCAACAATCTGTGTTTTTCCAATATTGATTAGAAGCATAGTACCTTGTCATTGCAGTGTTCAGTATTTGCTTGCTGAACTTGTATACAGGATATGGATTATCAATGTATTTATAATGAAAACACTAGAACTCTATCAATCAGGGCATAATGTACCAATATAAGAGATTCGGTACTCCCTTTTCAGATTGTCATTTAGATGTAAGCATCACGCTGTACCTCGTGTTATGGGATGGGAAAGTAGGAAATGCGTTAAAACTGGCCTTGGCAAGTGCCTTCACTTAAAGGACACTTAGCTCATCAAAAGCATAATTATCAACCCATTTATTGATTTTGATTGCATGTTTCACTTCTGTATAAAGGGTACGTGTTTGTGGAGGACATAATTTTGTAGTAATTTTGATTGTTGTTTATTGATAAGTTCTTCTGTATTGGTTAGTCAGTGATCTTGTAACCATAACATTTAGTTTGGAAACTTTCTTTAAACAGCATTGATTGGTTGGTTGATTTACATCAGCACTGTACATCATGGGGAAAAAGTATGTACTTAAATGATGATGGCAGATGATAGCTATCTATGATCATTTTGAGCATTGGAAGTGTGATGCATTTGTCCATGAATAATGATATAATCAGTTTGAGAGTGTGGTCGATTCATTATATCTCATGTACATTTCAAGTTTAGGGCTTTTAAATTTGATCTGAGAACTTGGAAAAACTTTATATTATATGTGTGGTTCATACAACCTTAATAAAATCCTTGAATTTGAGGGGTTGCCTTGAAAAAAATTCTTGAATTTGTTTAAAAGCCTCTTGACTTCAATCCCCAAACTTCATGAATTTACCTGAGGAATACAAAACATTACAACAATAAAAACTACCACTTTTTAAATTAGGTATTTTTGTTATTTAGTGAACAAAATAATGAATAAATAGCTAAATAACTAAAATGGGATAAGATTTAGGGTATTATGACATATGAAAAATTAATTCCTTGTAAACTTCTGGAACACCTAGAAAACTTGAAAAGTCCATGGAAACACTCTACATGGCTGTACAAACTGTGTTACCAAGCATTAACTTTGTACAGTCTCACATTTTTATAGTCAGTGTAACCTGACATTTTTTGTGTGTATGCAGACAATATGCGAGCCTATTTGCAACAGATCCGTCAAGAAACTGGACTGAGAATGTGTGAAAAAGTGTTTGACCCACAGACAGACAAACCTAGCAAGGTAAGACTGTAAATACCAACATTTTTTGTTCTTACATGAGAGTTTTCGTTAGTCAGTCAAGAACCTATGGGGGGTGGGGGGTGATAGGATTGTTGCTAAATACGAAATGTGCTATAAGGTCAGTCCAGATTTTGTTATGACCAGCTACAAATATTTAAGAATGAAGAGTTCATTTTCATTCGAGCAATTTAGTTAAACTCCAAAATATTGTTTTACAAGTGACATTTCACTTGGTGTTTGGATACACTGTACTATTCCAGACTAATTGAATTTTTTAGATAACAAAGTTCGTGTCTGGATGCTGATATATATATATATATATATATATATAGTTGTGATAATTTGTCTTCATGCTGATTTACAATTAAATACTTACATGCTTGAGAAGAAATCATGTAATCTTTTATTCCTGAAGGTATGGTATGCTCTCTTAAAATATATTTTTACCTGGAGATCAGGGGTTAAAAACTTATTTTCATGTCTGAAAGTCTAGCACTTCTTAATTTGTTTTTTGCATCATCCTTGACAACATCCAAACTCATGAAAGAAAATTTAAATTAATTTGTTGTGTTAAAAGTTTAATGGAAAGAATGCATCATTTACACAATTAACATTTATTAAGCTTGTGGTATTTTTTTAAATTGTTGTTGATTATATAGTGGTCAGAAGATATTCTTTGATTCTATTCTTTTGTGGCTCATATCAAACCCTGGTATGTGAAGTTAATATACATTTTTGGTTTTTTACATGATTATACCCATGTCTGATAATAAGTCCATCTTAATATTGTCTTAGCTGATATTAATGTGGGAAAGTGTTTTTCTCCACAAGTTCATCCCCACTTACTCCATCCCAACACCACTGCCACCCATCCACCATCACAACACCACCGCCACCACCCATCCACCATAGTCACATTGCAAACTGTCTCTAGTTTCATCATGTTGGTTTTAAACATTAAATATTTGGTTGGTCAGTTTTAAGTGAGACTTGATGATTATCCAAGCAGATTGCTTGATTTTAGACTTAAATTTAGGTCATAAGTTCTGTTGGTGAAATACAGGCATGCTCCTTAGAGTTTGTTATAGGAAAATTGTGTACCTATTCACACATTAACTTAAGATTGGTGGATAGGTTTTAATGATGACCTTCAATAAGCCTGGATCAGTGGTCTGGTTC